>WNGS01002774.1:0-11828 GCA_020271785.1 Procambarus virginalis | reverse complement strand
GGGATCGATTCACGGACCCCAGGATTACGAGCCCGAGGGCTGTCCACTCAGCCACCAGAGCCCCCCCCCCCGACACCAGGTGTGTCTGTACTTACCTAATTGTGTTTGTGGAGGTTGAGTTTCCGCTCTTGGTATCGCCTTTCACACTAACGTACTGGAGTACAGGTCTCTCGGGCCAGCATGGAGTGCATTCCATCTGTCACTATCCTGGCAATGATCAAATTCAGTGAACAAATAAACAATTATAGTCATTGATTACTCAGTTTCTACCTGTGTCCTCTTATTCGAGTATTACCCCTTCGAAATATATGCCTTTGTCTGACCTTCAATCCCCCCCTTGGAATTTTGAATACGGTAAACATGTCTCCCCCCTGACTCTCTGTTCTAATTCCTTTAGTCATTCATTTTAAGGCCTTCTCAGGTCCGGTGGCATACCTGAGGCCTGTCTCCTACGTCGTCTTGTGCTTAATAATGGGGCCAAGAATATGTCTAATTCTAGAGAGCTGGTCTCTCCCTAGCTCTCAAGACTCACTCTGCTACACTGACGTCCTTACAGTGTGGACAGGTCAGAGATATAAATGGTCAGGGAGTGGCCAATCACCGCGAAGTGAGTCGTGATGGTCACTGAAGGCCAATCACAGGCGAGGTTAGAGTCATGACCGGGCAAGGAGGGGCCAATAGTAATATTGTTTTGGCGGGAAATTTTAGCGGTAATATTAGTGCTGGGTCATTGTTTACGTGTCCTTGACATGCTCCAGAACTGTTTATGTTCTTGTTGTATGTGCTCTCTTTTGTTGTGCTTTCTTGCTCGCTTTGTTTACATGTCTCAGTTCTCTGTTCTCTGTCAGAGTTTATTTGCTGGGAATAGTGTGTTATTGCACACGGTGTTCTCTCTCCCTCTTCCGTCTCTCTCTCTCCCTCTTCCTTCTCTCTCCGTGCCTCCTCCCTCCATCACCGTCCATCAGAGAGCGGTGCAGGTACGTGGTGCCATACTTACTAACCAATCACCTTCTTCCTCTCTATGGCAGCGTGACGTCACACCATTACCGGGTAGGGTGAGGGAGGCAGGGTGGGCGTGGCCTAGTGACGTGGGCGTGCCGTGAGAAACAAAGGGGTGTGGAAGGTGGCTGGCTGAGAAATAAGGCGGGTGGGCGTGGGCGTAAGAGGGCAGTGATGACGTAGATAAGACACTGAACCAGATGACCAAGACAACACCAGCGGACATATGAGTGGTGTCCTCGGCCTGTCCCGGGTCGCTCAGCAGGGCACATATGGAGGCCGGGGACACCAAGGTTCCGTCCTACACATGTCCAACCTTCCTGTGAGTCAGCCACACACAGCTTGCAACTAACAGATGATTAACAGATGGATGGGAGGGTTGACTACATTTATCTGCACCTAAAAATGGCTCCCACACAAGAGGTTGTTCTGGAAACTGGAACATGCTGGACGGGTGACAGGGAGACTGCTGACATGGATGAAAATGTTCTATCAGAAAGAAAAATGTGGGCAGTAATGAGAGGCAATGTATGTGACTGGAGGAGTGTCACTAGTGGAGTACCTCAGGGCTCTGTTCTTGCACCAGTAATGGTCATTGTCTATATAAACTATCTACCAGAAGGAATTATGTGAACATGTTTGCTGATGATGCTAAGATACTATGGAAGACATGTACATATGTATAGTACTGTAACCATGTACAGTACTGTACCCATGTACAGTACTGTACCCATGTACAGTACTGTACCCATGTACAGTACTGTACCCATGTACAGTACTGTACCCATGTACAGTACTGTACCCATGTACAGTACTGTACCCATGTACAGTACTGTACCCATGTACAGTACTGTACCCATGTACAGTACTGTACCCATGTACAGTACTGTACCCATGTACAGTACTGTACCCATGTACAGTACTGTACCCATGTACAGTACTGTACCCATGTACAGTACTGTACCCATGTACAGTACTGTACCCATGTACAGTACTGTACCCATGTACAGTACTGTACCCATGTACAGTACTGTACCCATGTACAGTACTGTACCCATGTACAGACACGAACCCAACAAGAAAGGGAACCACAGGAAAAAATAGAGCCCTGAGAGCCCCTTGAGATACTAACGCTGTAGTGGAACATTAAACAAGGACTTTTGGCTGCTGCTCGGCCCTCTCCCCCCCCCCACCCTCCCTTCTTAGTGCTATGTGCCGTATAATGGACTCTACTATCTATCCAAGACTCCTCGCCCTTGCTGGGTTGAGCCCTGGCTCTACTCTGCGACGCCGAGTAGAGCCAGAGCCTCTCCACACTATACTTCTGACAGTCCCACTTTCCACACCCCATTCATCCCCAGATCTACAGGACCAGCTACTGGTACTGGCTTCAAAAAGCCTCCACTTACGGGCTATTCATGCCCGTGCCACCTCTAGGGTGGCTTAATCTTTATAAGTCATCAATCAGTCAGGGAAGACAGGAAACTTAGATGATTGTCGTGCCCTTCAAGAAGACCTGGACAACATAGGTGTATGGCGCAACACTTGGCAAATGGAATTTGATGTGAATAAATGCCATGTTATGGAATGTGGAATAGAAGATAATGGCCCACACACAACCAGCAAATTATGTGAAAACTTTTAAAGGATCCTGATAAAGAATGAGATCTAGATCTAGTTCTTGATAGAGAACCGTCGCCTGAGGATCACATAAGGAACATTACGCGAGGGTCATATGCTACATTTTCCAACTTTACAATTGCTGTTAAATAAATGGATGATGAAATATTAAGGAAATTGTTCACGACATTTGCCCAGAATTGAGCTATGCAGCGGGTTTATGGTGTCCACATCACAAGAAGCACATCATCAAACTAGAAAAGGTGCAAAGACAGGCAACTAAATGGCTTCCGGAACTGAAAACAAGAGCTACGAGGAGAGGTTAGAGGTGTTAAATAGGCCAAAGCTAGAAGAGAAGAAAAAGAGGTGATATGATCACAACGTACAAAATGGTAACAGAAATCGACAAAATTGACAACGAATAACTTTTGAAAACTGCAACTTGAAGAACAAGAGGACATTAGATCAAACTACGCAAACAAAGCTACCGAAAAAATACTAGAAAGTTCACCTTTGCAAACAGAGTGGTAGACGGTTGGAACAAGTTAGGTGAGAAGGTGGTGGAGGCCAAGACCGTCAGTATTTTCAAAGCGTTATATGACAAAGAGTGCTGGGTAGACGGGATACCACGAGCGTAGCTCTCATCCTGTAACTACACTTAGGTAATTACACACACACACACACACACACACACACACACACACACACACACACACACACACACACATTTGTCCCAGTCCAAAAGGAAAACAGAGAAATGAAAATGAGAAACCCATGGTTTAATCAGAGATGTAGGCTAGCTAAGCAGCAAAGTAAAAGGGCATAGAGAAACTATAGGAATAACAGGACACTGGAGAGCAGAGAAAGATACCAGAATGCCAGGAATGAATATGTCAGGATGAGAAGAGAGGCAGAAAGACAATACAAAAATGACATCGCAAGCAAGGCAAAGACTCAGCCTAAATTGTTGCATAGCCACATCAGGAGAAAAACAACAGTAAAGGAACAGGTTATGAAACTGAGGATAGGGGCGGAAGGATTCACTACAAATGACAAGGAAGTGTGTGAGGAGTTGAATAAGAAATTCCAGGAGGTCTTCACCTTCGAGCAAGGAGAAATCCCAGAGGTAAGAGAGGGAATAGCTAACCAGGAACCACTGGAAGACTTTGAGATTACCAGCGGGGAAGTAAGGAAGTGTTTACTAGAGTTGGATGTGACAAAGGCTATAGGCCCAGATGGAATCTCCCCATGGGTTCTAAAGGAAGGAGCACGAGAACTGTGCCTACCACTCTCCATAGTGTATAACAAATCACTGGCAACAGGGGAACTGCCAGATATTTGGAAAGCAGCTAACGTAGTCCCGATATACAAGAAAGGGGATAGACAGGAGGCACTGAACTACAGGCCAGTGTCCCTAACCTGCATACCATGCAAGCTGATGGAGAAGATTTTGCGAAAAAAACTAGTGGAGCGTCTGGAGCAAAGGAACTTTGTAACACAGCATCAACATGGGTTCAGGGATGGCAGGTCCTGCCTCACAGGGTTACTTGAATTCTACGACCAGGCAACAAAAATAAGGCAAGAAAGAGAAGGGTGGGCAGACTGCATATTTTTGGATTGTCAGAAAGCCTTTGATACAGTGCCACACAAGAGGCTAGTGCGAAAGTTGGAGATGCAGGCTGGAGTGAAAGGGAAGGTACTCCGGTGGATACAGGAGTACCTAAGCAACAGGAGACAACGAGTCTGTGTGAGGGGTGAAGTCTCAGATTGGCGAGACGTTACAAGTGGAGTCCCGCAGGGGTCAGTCCTTGGACCTATACTGTTTCTGGTATATGTAAATGATCTCCCAGAGGGTATAGATTCGTTCCTCTCAATGTTTGCCGACGATGCAAAAATTATGAGGAGGATTGAAACAGAGGATGATAGTAGGAGGCTACAAGATGACCTAGATAGACTGAGTGAATGGTCCAACAAATGGCTGTTGAAGTTCAACCCAAGTAAATGTAAAGTAATGAAACTAGGCAGTGGAAACAGGAGGCCAGACACAGGATACAGAATAGGTGAGGAAGTACTTAATGAAACAGACAGAGAGAAAGATCTAGGAGTTGATATCACACCAAACCTGTCTCCTGAAGCCCACATAAAGAGAATAACGTCTGCGGCATATGCGAGGCTGGCTAACATCAGAACGGCGTTCAGGAACCTGTGTAAGGAGTCATTCAGAATCTTGTACACCACATATGTAAGACCAATCCTGGAGTACGCGGCCCCAGCATGGAGCCCGTACCTTGTCAAGCACAAGACGAAGCTGGAAAAAGTCCAAAGGTATGCTACTAGACTAGTCCCAGAACTAAGAGGCATGAGTTATGAGGAAAGGCTGCGGGAAATGCAACTTACGACACTGGAAGACAGAAGAGTAAGGGGGGACATGATCACAACCTACAAAATCCTCAGGGGAATTGACCGGGTAAACAAGGATGAACTATTCAACACTGGAGGGGCGCGAACAAGGGGACACAGGTGGAAGCTGAGTACCCAAATGAGCCACAGAGACATTAGAAAGAACTTTTTCAGTGTCAGAGTAGTTAGTAAATGGAATGCACTAGGCAGTGATGTGGTGGAGGCTGACTCCATACACAGTTTCAAATGTAGATATGATAGAGCCCAGTAGGCTCAGGAAACTGTACACCAGTTGATTGACAGTTGAGAGGCGGGACCAAAGAGCCAAAGCTCAACCCCCGCAAGCGCAATTAGGTGAGTACACACACGAGCGGGGGCCTAGTAGCCTGGTGGATAGCGCGCAGGACTCGTAATTCTGTGGCGCGGGTTCGATTCCCGCACCAGGCAGAAACAAATGGGCAAAGTTTCTTTCACCCTGAATGCGCCTGTTACCTAGCAGTAAATAGGTACCTCAGAGTTAGTCAGCTGTCACGGGCTGCTTCCTGGGGGTTTGTGTGTTGTGTGGAAAAAAAGTAGTTAGTAAACAGTTGATTGACAGTTGAGAGGCGGGCCGAAAGAGCAAAGCTCAACCCCCGCAAACACAACTAGATGAATACACACACACATACACACATATTACATTACCATAAGACGAACATCGGAAAGGAACTATGAGAAAGATATTGCGATCAAAGCGAAAAAGCAACCCAAGTTACTACACAGCCATATAATAAGAAAAATGTCGGTGAACGACCAAGTGACAAGACTAAGGAAGGCAGAAGGGGCATATACTGAAAGTGACAAGGAAATCTGCGAGGCACTGAATGACAGTTTCCATGGAGTGTTCACAACCGAGCCTGACAGCTCCCATTCTTAGAAGAGATTACCCTAGAAGAAAGACTATCAGATATAGAGGTGACAGCAGAGGAGGTAATGAAACAGTTGACAACACTGGATGCAACTAAAGCAGTTGGACCAGACAAAGTATCACCGTGGATACTAAAAGAGGCAGCGCAGGCCCTCAGCGTGCCTCTGGCAATGATCTTTAATGAGTCACTTATGTCGGAAGAATTGCCCAGTTGCCAGAAGAAGGCAAATGTCGTGACGATCTTCAAGAAAGGCGATAGGGAGGAGGCACTTAACTATAGACCTGTATCACTGACAAGCATTTCCTGTAAAATACTGGAAAGCATAATTAGGCTACGACTGGTTGCACATATGGAGAACTTTAGGTTTGTGAACAAACATCAACATGGGTTCTGGAGAGGGAAATCGTGCCTAACAAACCTTTTGGAATTCTATGATAAAATAACGAGGATAAGACAGGACAGAGATGGTTGGGCAGACTGCATATTTCTGGACTGCCAAAAAGTCTTTGATACAGTACCGCACATGAAACTGCTGTTCAAACTCGTGAGCAGGCGGGGGTGGGAGGAAAGGTCCTAGCATGGATAAGGAACTACCTAACAGGAAGGAGCCAAAGAGTTATGGTAAGGGGCGAGAAGTCGGACTGGCGAACAGTAACAAGTGGAGTACCACAAGGATCGGTGCTGGGACCAATTCTATTTCTAATATATGTTAACGACATGTTTACAGGAGTAGAGTCCTACATGTCGATGTTCGCGGATGACGCAAAGTTGATGAGAAGAGTTGTGACAGATGAGGATTGCAGGATCCTCCAAGAGGACCTGAACAGGTTGCAGAGATAGTCAGAGAATTGGCTACTGGAGTTCAACACGAGCAAATGTAAAGTTATAGAAATGGGACTAGGAGATAGGAGACCAAAGGGACAGTACACAATGAAGGGGAACTGCCTACCTGTGACGACGCGAGAAAGAGACCTGGGTGTGGACGTAACACCTAATCTACCCCCCATATAAATCTGAAGCACATATAAATAGGATAACGACAGCAGCATACTCTACACTGGCAAAAGTTAGAACATCATTAAGAAACCTAAATAAGGAGGCATTTAGGGCGCTTTACACTGCCTACGTGAGGCCAGTCTTAGAGTAAGCCGCCTCATCATGGAGCCCCCATCAGAAGAAGCATATAAGGAAACTGGAAAAGGTTCAGAGGTTTGCAACGAGACTCGTCCCAGAGTTGCGAGGGATGGGGTATGAAGAGTCCCTGAAGGAACTGTGCCTTACGACACTAGAAAGAAGAAGGGAGAGAGGGGATATGATAGGAACGTATAAAATACTCAGGGGGATTGACAGAGTGGACATATGCGAAATGTTCACACGGAATCGTAACAGAACGAGGGGACATGGGTGGAAGCTGGAAACTCAGATGAGTCACAGGGATGTTAGGAAGTTTTCTTTTAGCGTGAGAGTAGTGGACAAATGAAATGCACTTAAGGAGCAGGTTGTGGAAGCAACTACTATTCATAATTTTAAAACTTGATATGATAGGGAAATAGAACCATAGTCATTGCTGTAAACAACCGATGCTCGAAAGGCGGGATCCAAGAGTCAATGCTCGATCCTGCAGACACAAATAGGTGAGTACACACACACACACACCCACATATGTTAATTTAGTCAGACAAACATATGACATCCGGCCTCTTGTCATCCTGATGGCATACACGGAGACCCGTGCCCATGTTTTTGTAAACGTACAACATCTGGATACAACATTTTTTCCGGATTTCCGAGTATTCCTATATTAAACTCACTCATTATCCGGAAATGGGAGAGATTAATAAACCGGCCCCAAGCTCTCTTTATCGCGGCCGGAACACTTAGTCAGAACTTCTAAGTTAATATGTGTTGAGGTTCTCTCCTAATGATATTTTTCCTTAAACACTTCACGTGTCTATTACAAGGGCAGATAAGATGATCCGATATATCTGCTATCACTAACCTGGGACTGTTACCAGTGACATTTCCAGACAGTGTGGCTCATAACAGCTCGCTGGATCAAATACTTAAGACCAGTTATAAGACAAGGCCTGAGAGTGACTGGCTCACATATACAACCATCCCGTTCTCTTCACTCCCACTCCGTAACAAATCCAACTTCCTAACCTAACCAGAAACGTACGAACCCAAGCAACCTACCTAACCTACCGAGGCCGATGCACAGAAAACCTGGACCCCTCCGAGCCGTTACTTTTAGTAGTAGATTACACTTGTCCCGTAGGTTACCCAGACCTACAGAGCGCGACCTATATGTTGGGAGGATGGGACAATGTCTCCCACCAACTCATGCTAGCAAACAATACATTTTCCTGCATTCTCAAGTGCTGCAAATTTATACCTAATGCAATATTTGGAAGTTGGCTGTAATTTGCTTTTCTTCATGTATGTTTTAAAAGTATAATGCTGTGCTTTATGTTAGAAATAATTCAGAATGTGAACAAGTTACTCTTAAGTTCCTCTTAAAACGTACGTATCATGTTAGGTTAAGTGAGGTGCTACAGCTGATGGTTTGCTGTTCATTTATTCATTTATTTATTATTTATTTATTTATTTAATACAAGAAGGTACATTGGGTTTGTGAGGATACATAGCATAGTATTTACAATCTTGTAAAGCCACTAGTACGCGCAGCGTTTCGGGCAGGTCCTTAATCTAACAGATAATTTTAAGTAGGTAAATTCTAGCAGAATTAATATAATGATAACAAATACATTGCAAGAAAAAAGACAAATGAGATGGGAGAGATTAGTAAGTATGTTAAAGCACATTGGTATATTAAAGCTCTGATTGATTACATTGACAACTTGATTGGTAATTTAAACAAGATTAATAGACACCATACAGCAGATTAACAGCACATATAAGAAGACAGCAATGATCACAATGGTAAAGTTGTTCGGATTGGGTACATAAAGATTGGGAGATTGGGTAGCAATAGATACAGTGCAATTTGAAAGCAACAAGGTAGGAATCTATGAAGATGAAATTAGTTACTTTTTAGTTTTGTTTTTGAATGAGGCAAAAGTTGGACAGCTTTTCAATTCAATAGGGAGTGAGTTCCATAGACTGGGTCCCTTTATTTACATAGAGTGTTTACACAGATTAAGTTTGACTCTGGGGATATCAAAGAGATATTTATTTCTGGTGTGGTGATAATGGGTCCTATTATATCTGTTCAGGGAGAGTTTCAGAGCAGGATTTGCATTTAAGAACATGGTTTTGTAAATGTAGTTGACACAAGAAAATTTGTGGAGAGAGATTATGTTTAGCATGTTTAGGGAGTTAAACAAGGGGACTGAGTGTTGTCTGAAAGCAGAATTTGTTATTATTCTGATAGCAGATTTTTGCTGGGTGATGATGGACTTAAGGTGGTTTGCAGTGGTTGAACCCCATGCACAGATACCATAGTTAAGATAGGGATAGATTAGTGCATAATATAGAGAGATGAGAGCAGAGTTAGGTACATAATATCTGATTTTGGAGAGTATACATAACATAAACAAACAAAAAAAATGCATGAAAAGCTTCAATGTACACATGGAGAACAGCAGAAAGTCAAACGCCAAAGGTTTTTTTTCAGTTTTAGTTCATTTATTATGCACCCCATACCCATCTTGTGGGCGGTAGTGGAAAGGGTTACAGAGGCACATAATGGGCTCAGGGACTGAGCCCCACAATTCATTTAGCTAAGCAAGTTACAATCTTGATGAGCTAGTTACAAAATTCAATATAAGTCGTCACATCAACAATGGGTTCAAGATCGACCTCAAATACAGGTTCTAAATTAAGCAACTGACATATGTGGAGAGCTAGTGTCACAATTTATATGTTTGTCCTGCACACCGCCTCCCATCCTGTGGGCAGCGGTGGATAGGTTACAATCACTCAGTTACTACCTACAGTTAGCAAACTGGGGATATTTGGCTAGAATTTCTGGTAGCAGATCATTTTGAATGAAATATTTACACATCGCTGGAACATTGGTTATAGAATTGTCTCTAAATTCACGTATCTTTTCGCACTCCATCACATAGTGACGGAGGGTGTGCGAATAATTTTGTTGACACAGTTTACATTTGGTCAGGTCTACATCGGCAGATAATGAGAATTCCCAGAGATACTTGTAACCGAGTCTAAGCCGAGCAGCAGTAACATCTAGAAGTCTGCTGATTTTATTGGATGATCCATAGATGTGTGGCTCCTCTTGCATGATAGTATGATGATAGATGGAATTACTGGTGTCAATTTCACTTTGCCTCAGATCTACAAGATCTTGTTGAAGTTCTCGGTGTACTGCTGCTCTCAGATTGCTCATTGACAATCCAAGGTTACACTCAACGGCTCCTTTAAAGGCAGATTCTTTGGCTAACTTATCAGCT
This sequence comes from Procambarus virginalis, assembly GCA_020271785.1. Classification (NCBI taxonomy): domain Eukaryota; kingdom Metazoa; phylum Arthropoda; class Malacostraca; order Decapoda; family Cambaridae; genus Procambarus; species Procambarus virginalis. The sequence continues at coordinate 1,465 of WNGS01002774.1, read as the reverse complement.
CTATCATGCATTCGGAGGCCAACATGAGATGGAGACCACATGAAATGGACTCTGTTACCATCCTTAATAATTTTGTTGTATTTGTGTCTAGCTTCGGACACGAGCATGTTACAGTTGTGTCTTAAAGAGTTGAAGCATTTAAGGATGATAAGGAGTCACTTACAATTAATGTATCAAGTTTGGAGACTTGTACACATTTCAGTGCAAGGATCAAGGCAAATAGTTCAGTCTGAAGGGTAGAGGCCCAATTGTTTATACGGACTCCCCACTCAAAGTACAAGCCATCGCCCATTGTCAGAACAACTGCACTTCCAGCTGCACCCGTGGTGCGGTGTAGGGAACCATCAGTAACACGAAAGTTAAATTAAATAAAACAAAATAAAAGTATCTGTAACACCTGCAATATAACTGTCTTTTACACGTAATTTATAAGTCAAAATCAAATAAATAAGTAAGAACAATAACTAACTCACCGACTCGGACACTGACCAACAACAAGTATACAAGATACAGCGCTACAAGATACAGCGCTACAAGATACAGCGCAACAAGATACAGTACCCAACACCGTAACTGTCAGTGAGCTGCCTTAGTAAGTCACTAGGAGGTAGAGATGACCCAAGCAGCGGGAGAGACCTTGACCTCGGGTTACTAACTACAGGTCACCTTAGTGTGACTGTGAGGACGTCTGGTGGCGTGATAACTACACTCTTGTGTCCCCAGGTAAACAACTGGTTAGCGCCAGGTACACGAACGCCAAAAATATATTAATGTAGAATTTATTTATTATTCGTGTATTTACGTATACACTTAAAACACTTATATAAACTCTTGCATGGACTTAAGCCACGACTTGAATAATGAGGATAATTGTGTGAGAATCCTAACTCCTGTACATAAATATATATAATATATATATATATATATATATATATATATATATATATATATATATATATATATATAATATATATATTTATATATGTCGTACCTAGTAGCCAGAACCCACTTCTCAGCTACTATGCAAGGCCCGATTTGCCTAATAGGCCAAGTTTTCATGAATAATTGTTTTTTCGACTACCTAACCTACCTAACCTAACCTAACCTAACTTTTTCGGCTACCTAACCTAACCTAAGCAATAAAGATAGGTTAGGTTAGGTTAGGTAGGGTTGGTTAGGTTCGGTCATATATCTACGTTATTTTAACTCCAATAAAAAAAAAATGACCTCATACATAATGAAATGGGTAGCTTTATCATTTCATAAGAAAAAAATTAGAGAAAAATATTAATTCAGGAAACTTGGCTTATTAGGCAAATCGGGCCTTGCATAGTAGGCCAAAAAGTGAGTTCTGGCTACTAGTACGACATATATATATATATATATATATATATATATATATATATATATATATATATATATATATATATATATATATATATATATTCTATATATATATATATAT
>WNGS01002773.1:69467-84203 GCA_020271785.1 Procambarus virginalis | reverse complement strand
TTGGTCGGCCGGCTGGCTGGCTGGTCGGCCGGCTGGCTGGCTGGTCGGCCGGCTGGCTGGCTGGTCGGCCGGCTGGCTGGCTGGTCGGCCGGCTGGCTAGCTGGTCGGCCGGCTGGCTGGCTGGTCGGCCGGCTGGCTAGCTGGTCGGCCGATCAGCGACCAACAGTTCCCAGCAAACCACGTTATTTTAACTAGAATTACATTCTTTCATAGTTGTAACAACTTAATAATCTACAAAAACTTTGTGGTTAGGTTGTGTTTACACGGCGCGGCCGGACACTTGACGTGTCACCGGCAGGTTGTTGACACGTCAGCGGCAGGTTCACGCATCCTCGGAACCACGGGGAAATTAATTACACCATTTGAAAGGGCCGGAGAGGAGCATAAATACAATACAAATCCTAACGGGAGACCTACAAGAAATATGGAAAACGACTAATTTAGTTCCAATATACACAAAGGGTGACAGGCAAGAGGCACTGAACCACAGTCCAGTGTTACTAACTTGTATACCATGCAAGGTGATGGAGAAGATCGCAAGAACAAACCTAGTAACACATCTGGAGAGAAGGGACTTCGTGACAAAACACCAACATGGGTTCAGGGATGGCAAAGCTTGTCTCTGGTTTAATAGAATTTTACAACCACGTGACAAAGATTAAGCAAAAAAAAAGAAAAAAAAGATGAATGGACAGATTGCATTTTCTTGGGATCTCGGAAAGCCTTTGATACAATACCCCATAAGAGGTTGGTGCATAAGTTGGAGAAACAGGCAAGAGTAACTGGAAGGGCGCTCCAGTGGATAAGGGAGTACCTAAGCAATAGGAAGCAGAGAGTTATTGTGAGAGGTGAGACCTCAGATTGGCGTGAAGTCACCAGCGGAGTCACGAAGGGTTCTGTATCCTATCCTGTTTCTGATATACGTAAATGATCTTCCAAAGGGTATAGACTCATTCCTCTCAATGTTTGCTGATGATGCCAAAATTATGAGAAGGATTAAGACAGAGGAGAACAGCTTGAGTCTTCATGAAGACCTGGAAAAACTGAAGGAATGGCCTAACAAATGGTTGTTAGAGTTTAACCCGAGCCAATGTAATGTAATGAAGATAAGTGAAGGGAGCAGGAGGCCAGATACATTTGGGAGATGAAACTTTTCAATAAACAGATAGAAAGACCTGGGGGTTGATATCACGCCAGACCTGTCCCAAGAAACCCATATCTAGAGGATATCATCAGCGGCATATGCCAGGTTGGCCAACATAAGAACGGCCCTTAGAAACATGTGTAACGAATCATTCAGAACCTTGCATACCACATATATCAGACCAATACTGGAGAATGCAGCTTCAGCAAGGAGTCCATATCTTGCCAAGCATAAGACTAAATTGGAGAAGGTTCAGAAGTTTGCCACTAGACTTGTATCCGAGCAGAGGGGTAAGAGCTACGAGGAAAGACTACGGGAATTAAACCTCACGTCGCTGGAAGACAGAAGGGCTATGGGGGACATGATCACCACATATAAGGTTCTCAGAGGAATTGATAGGTTAAATAAAGTCAGACTATTTAACTCAAGGAGCACACGCACTAGGAGACGCAGGTGGAGGTTGAGTACCCAAATGAGCCATAGAGACATTAGAAAGAACTTTTTTTAGTGTCAGAGTAGTTTACAAATGGAATACATTAGGAAGTGATGTGGTGGAGGCTGACTCCATACACAGTTTCAAGTCTAGATATGATTGAACCCAAAAGGCTGTACACCAGTTGATTGATAGTTGAGTGGCAGGACCAAAGAGCAGAAGCTAAACCACCGCAAATACAACTAGGTGAGTGCACACACTCTCACAGTGGGCCTCGCGGCTCAGTGGACAGCGCTTGGGAGTCGTAGTCCTAAGAGCCTCAGGTTCGATTCCCGGCTGAGACGGAAAGAAATGGGCAGAGTTTCTTTCACCCTGATGTTCCAGTTCACCTATCAGTAAATAGGTACCTGGGAGTTAGATGGCTGCTACGGAATGCTTCCTGGGGATGTGTGTGTGTGTTAGAGATATATATATGTAGTAGATATAATAGAGAAAAATAGATTGGTTAGAAAGGCGGGGTCCAAGAGCTAATAGCTCGATTCTGAGGTCACAAAATTATAAGTACACACACACAAGCCTTTGCTAATCCGGAGTACCAGTCACGTCTCCAGCATTCCTCTCGCCCCCTCCCCCCTCCTTCTCCCCCTCCCCCTCCCCCCCTCCCCCGCATCCCTGGTCAAGAGTTGACGGTAGAATCATATTGATTGATAGGTATTTCCTAATATTATTAAAGTATAGTTAAATATGAGGGCAGCTGCACGTGAGGACACAGGTGTAGGGGAAGTCAGTCCCGGCCCTGACTATTATCAGCTCTAAGCATGGTCAACTATTTGAAAAAAATGCCAACATTGATTTTCAAGACGTGTTGTTGAAAAAATAACATAATGCGTTTCTTAACAGCTTAAAGTCGAATTTTAGTCTTTTTATTATATTTTTCCTTCTACTATATTTTTCATTTACATCTTTTCTTCAAATAACTAATTTGTATAATCCTGTGACGCTTAACTGTGAGGGCTGCGTCCCTCCGAGGGCTAGGCTCCTCTGAGGGCTGCGTCCCTCCGAGGGCTAGGCTCCTCTGAGGGCTGCGTCCCTCCGAGGGCTAGGCTCCTCTGAGGGCTGCGTCCCCCCTGAGGGCTGTGCCCTAGGCGGCTGCCCAGTTGGTGTAACGGTAGCGCGACAAGCTGTAATTTCTACGTGGAAACATTAGTGAAGGTGAGGCTAAAGGCTGAAGGAAGAGCTGTGCGCGCGTAGCAAGGTTGGTAATACCCAGCTCGACGCCCAGGGGGCCAGATTCACGTAAGCACTTACGCAAACACTTACGAATCTGTACTTCTTTTCTCAATCTTTGGCGGCTTTGTTTCCAATTATTAAACAGTAAATGAGCTCTGAAACACCAGAAGGCTGTTTATAACAATAACAACAGTTGAATGGGAAGTTTTCATGCTTGTAAACTGTTTAATAAATGTAACTAAAGCCGTCAAAGATTAAGGAAAGATGTACACGTTCGTAAGTACTTGCGTAAGTGCTTTCGTAAATCTGGCCCCAGGGCTCCTCCCTGCACTTTCGTGGCCACGTACGAGGTCTGTACTCCTTACCACCATCATGCCGGCTTGATCTGTGGAAACAATTTTCGAAGTTTAAAGTATTACGAGGTTTTCCCAAGACATGCAGATGGGTGACACGTATATGAGGGTCGGCAGCGGGTGGACACTACCTTTCCTCCCAGTACGGGTACGGCGTGGATTTAATTTGGCTTGTAACCCGTAGGAAGCTCTCACTTGTCCCCCGACACAACACCCAATGGGTACCACTCTTTTGATCAATACATCTATATGTACATTTGGTCGGCAAGCGGCGCCAAAAACAATAAACGTTGTCTATATCGACAATACATTTCCGTGTAACACTCTCTTCAAGGTAAATGAAAAAAAATCAGTCTAGTACTAACAAAATTTATATAATAATAAAGTAAAAAAAAGATCACAAACCACCGTCAATCAATAATTAACCGAGTACCGTGTCGGTATTATCCGGTGGTTCAGCCCTCAGTTTTGTATCACCACATATCTCCCGTCATCAGCCTTGTAGATGGTGTTGTATTGATCCACGCCGCCTACTGCACCCCACACAGCCTACCTCCAGGGCCTCTCCACTAGGCAAACCTTTGTTATGCGACCAGCCCGTTCTCACGGCTGGGCTGGCGTAACATATGAAGTGGTTTCACCAAACTCGAAGCGTTCGAACCAACAAATACTTTATCCAGGTACTGAAAATACAAATAATTGCCAGGAGAACGTAACCATCTAGCCATCAATACAGCCGCCCCTGCTTAGGCTTCAATATCTCCCCTGCCTAACAATCAATGCAGTCTCTCCTGCCTAGCCATCAATATAGTCTCCCCTGCCTAGCCATCAACACAGTCTCCCTTGCCTAGCCATCAATATAGTCTCTCCTGCCTAGCCATCAACACAGTCTCCCCTGCCTAGCCATCAACACAGTCTCCCCTGCCTAGCCATCAACACAGTCTCCCCTGCCTAGCCATCAACACAGTCTCCCCTGCCTAGCCATCAACACAGTCTCCCCTGCCTAGCCATCAACACAGTCTCCCCTGCCTAGCCATCAATATAGTCTCCCCTGCCTAGCCATCAATATAGTCTCCCCTGCCTAGCCATCAACACAGTCTCCCCTGCCTAGCCATCAACACAGTCTCTCCTGCCTAGCCATCAATACAGTCTCCCCTGCCTAGCCATCAATATAGTCTCCCCTGCCTAGCCATCAACACAGTCTCCCCTGCCTAGCCATCAATACAGTCTCCCCTGCCTAGCCATCAATATAGTCTCTCCTGCCTAGCCATCAATATAGTCTCCCCTGCCTAGCCATCAATACAGTCTCCCCTGCCTAGCCATCAATATAGTCTCTCCTGCCTAGCCATCAATATAGTCTCCCCTGCCTAGCCATCAATACAGTCTCCCCTGCCTAGCCATCAATATAGTCTCCCCTGCCTAGCCATCAATACAGTCTCCCCTGCCTAGCCATCAATACAGTCTCCCCTGCCTAGCCATCAATACAGTCTCCCTTGCCTAGCCATCAATACAGTCTCCCTTGCCTAGCCATCAATACAGTCTCCCTTGCCTAGCCATCAATACGGCCTCCCCTGCCTCATTAACCTCTAATGACCAAGATTACCGTGTTTGACTACCGGAGCTGTCACACAAAGACGGGAGAGGGGATAATAATGAATATATCTATTACAACAAAAATAAACATTTGCCCCAAGGGGCGAGTTTATTGGGCAGCGCCCCTCATCCTGTGAGTGGACACACTGTCATAGCAGCATGTTCAACACTCCCCATTAAGAAGAAAACCCGCTGGGTTGTCCATCCTATCACTTGTACCCAGACACAGCTGGGACTTGCCCAACTGTCTCAAGTGAACAGCTTATCAGACAAGAAGATTAATACTCGTCAACCCTTTTTTTATTTATTTATATATACAAGAGTTCTTACATTCCTTAAAATTTTACGTTATCTTGCGGGTGGAAAATGAGGGAATCTCTGAAGAACAGTATCTATATTTGACAAATAGTGTTTCCTAACTCAAACAATGTGGAGATTATTATTCTACACATATTTCTAATGACTCTTAGATGTTCACATTCTCTCAGGTAGTGGTCAAGGCGGGTCCATCACTCTCATTACAGATTCTGCACTCCTCTGCTTCACTGTTGTTTCCATTCCGAATCTCCATGGATATTTGAATCGAAGACGGATTTGCTTGCTATTACTGAGTCTCTCCTACGGTCACCTCTTCACCAATATGATTGGGATTGGCAGCAGCAACCATATTGTACCATCGTACAAATTCACTGATTTGTTCTTCTATCCTCCTTTCCTCAGTTACCTTGTCACGATGATATTGCCTGAGTCGGTCGAGCGGTTAAGGGATCCTGTACGCCAGCAGAGTGCTCCTGGCAGTATGGGTTCGAGTCACTTCTGGGGGTGTGAGTTTTCAGTTGCATATAGTCCTGGGGACCATTCAGGCTTGTTCGCATTTGTGTTCCTCACGTGTGCCCCAAAGAATGAGGTGATTTGATAAATACCATGCCCAAGATTACCAATCGAGTGCCGGCGGGGGGATGGAAATAGCCTCGGCTACCATCCTCTTTTGTCTGGTCGTGTTGTCGAGCGGTTAAGGGATCCTGTACGCTAGCAGAGTGCTTCTGGCAGTAGAGTTCGAGTCACTTCTGGGGTGTGAGTTTTCAGTTATATATATATATATAATATATATATATATAATATATATATATATATATATATATATATATATATATATATATATATATATATATATATATATATATGCGAACAAGCTTGAATGGTCCCCAAGCCAATATTCAACTGAAACCTCCACACCCCAGTAGGATTCGAACCCAGACAGCCAGGAGCACTATGCACCATGGCGTACATGTTTCTTTAACTACCAGACCACACGACTCTACAAAAATGTTAGAAGCCTAATAATTTACTTCGATAAAAGCCTAACTTGTATGAATACACTCTAGTTTCCTGTTCCCTGACTCAGTGAATTATTATGAATTATTATACTCTATCTAGGACTAAAGTGACCCATCTTCAGTTATTTAAACTTAAAGTACGTAAGTAAAGCATCTTAAGAGATGTGTTTCATAAATGTTAGATAAATGCTCGTAAACTCCAGGCTTCCCTCGTAAACAATGGTTCAATGTTCGTTAATCCGGCCGCCAAACCTCTTGGTTATGAATCACGAACACTTTTCTTGTGACAAGTGATTACATTCGAATTTTTCTTGAGCAGTACTTCACTCCCTTCCTGTGTCCTCATCACAGCTTTCAGCGCTTCACCCACGCACTGTAAATGCTTGCCAACAGAACCGAGCAGCTACTTAACCTATCCTAGGCCTAACTATTCACACAAAATTGTAAAATATATTTGTATATAATTACTTCCGAGAAAAATCTCGTTTTTGGTTTCACAATTCTTTAACATCTACGAAGGGGTCTTTGGGGTCAGAAATAGGTTGGACGAGCAAAGCCTGAGGATAAGTAGGACTTAAAACAATAATCACTAAATGCAAGAGATGAAAACCCCATATAGCAATTCAATGTTTGGTTGAATTGGGTTCAACAATGTCCGATTGAACAGAGTATACCGACACATAGCCAGCCAGCCTTTCTTATTTAATTATATAGATTTTATCTAAATATTCACCCCTAGGACACGAATGCCCTCACTACCTATACCCCCCACAGTCTTACGGGCACGGGCGACACAATGTCCTCCATAAGAGAACTACATATGAGTTATGAAAGATGAGTGCTTTAGCTACCCCAGCGGACCCCATACTATCGACCAGGCTGGGTAAACAACGGTCGAAGACCCAAGCGGGAAATGTGCCTTGTCCACATCTTGGAGTCGTTTTCTTGGGCGTGTTTTTACTCGCTAGTTGATACAATGTTTGTTTTTAGTGTCAACAAACCCCGGTGGCTTTTAATGCCGCTGGAGTAACCTCTGAAGAATTCTCGAAATTTATTTTTTGGGACAGTGTGAGAAATAGAAAGCCGTGGGACTGTGTGTAAAGGATTCTTTGTATTTTGGTGGAGAATACGGCACATTGTGGGAATATAAGCTCTCATATATGGGGAAGAATGTGGAAGCATATTGCCAGAAAGTATTCTTGTAGCCTTTGGTGAAATGCTCGTATATAAACAGGGAAAACGTTTGAAAAGAGAAAACGTTCTTATATATCGCTAAAAAAAATGGTTGTGATTTTCCTGGACAAACGTTTGATATGTCACCCTCATTCAGGATGTTTTCTCTCTCTTCCCAACACAACAAATACAGTTTAAAAAGAAATCTAAAAAAAAAAAATCAGAATAAAAAATGTGTCTAGTTTTTAATTAACATAAAAAAATAAACATGAAAGGAAACTTGGTATTAAGTCTTGCTAAATGGAGCATAAAAATCTTACGATGAAACAGGAAAAAGACTCATCGATACTCTTGACTTTTCACTCTCCTACGATACGTTTCGATTTATTTTTCCCCAAAAATACCTCTAGATGTACTTGTACGATATCGTGTGATTTACCTGTCTGTTACGATACCTCTGATTTACCTCTCCCTTACCACACTGACTTATCTTCCTTCTAAGATACTTTCTTTGCTCTACGATACCCGTTGATTTACTTTACTCGGACGATATTCCAGACTACTGCAATTAGCGATATTATGAAAGACAAGATAAAGAAAAAAGGGGAAAAAATAATAAATATTATTATTATTATTATTATTATTATTATCATTATCATTATCATTATTATTATTATTATTATTATTATTATTATTATTATTATTGTAATTATTTACAGTTCGAAGAGAGAGTAATTACCATAGAAAATAGAAGTCTGGACATATTTACAAGATATTCGCAAATTCGAAAAATTCACTATTCGCATTGGGTAAATTTTAAATAAGGTATCTTTTTAATTAATGTTTATAATGTTATATAATCAAAGGAGATTAGTTTTAAACATCTGTCATTATTCAAACTACATGCTATCATTATTCAAACTACATGCTATCATTACTCAAACTACATGCTATCATAATTCAAACTACATGCTATCATTACTCAAACTACATGCTATCATAATTCAAACTAATGCTATCATTACTCAAACTACATGCTATCATTACTCAAACTACATGCTATCATAATTCAAACTACATGCTATCATTACTCAAACTACATGCTATCATTACTCAAACTACATGCTATCATAATTCAAACTACATGCTATCATTACTCAAACTACATGCTATCATTACTCAAACTACATGCTATCATAATTCAAACTACATGCTATCATTACTCAAACTACATGCTATCATAATTCAAACTAAATGCTATCATTACTCAAACTACATGCTATCATTACTCAAACTACATGCTATCTTTTTTCAAAATACAAATTTTTCCCACGACGTTCGTACCTATAAAAAATCATGCCACATAAAATAAACATTCATTATGATCCACGATAATTAAAATAAAAGTTGTTGTAAGGAATAATGATGAAGCAGAAGAGGTGCGCGAGCTCCGGGAGACGCGCGTGCCGCAAGTCAATGATCCCACTTAGAGATGATGGCATTAAATTCGTGAAATAATTGTAGCGGGCCGAGTTATGACTTGTTTGTTATTGATGGTGTTGTCTGGGTTAAGCTGAGGTCTGGCACTGTACTGTGGTGTGGCACTGTGCCGAGGTTTATTACAGTACCGGGGAGTGACACTGTGTTTAGCAATATCGCAATCTGGCTTATGCCAGACGAGACATGTTGATCACATTCATCTACCGGTACATTGTCGTAGATACACCTGTGATCGGTGGAGGTAGAGGCAGCCAGGAGACAGGTGACACCGGTACTAAGATTCCCCACAGTCGAGGTCGGTGGTATTGGAGAAAATAGGGAGAGTTAATAGAAAATCCCCAGCATGTGAGGTTTGCACTACAAGGTGTGTTCTATCTCCTGGAAACTGTCTCCATCATTATTGAGTCAATAATGGAGCCCTTGCATAACCCTAAAGTATAGCATGCTTGTCTCCGTTTCCTTGCGGATAGGAATGTCACCAAGGCTTAATGGAAGCGTTGCAAGGGTCTATTGGCAGTTTTGTAGTGGACAAGGTTTAACATTGTCTAGATATACTGCTTTTAAGAGTTTGTCTTATGTTAATAAAGTTGGGCTATTTCGCGTAAGATTCAATGGCTATTAAGGCTTCGCTATAATCCACAAACTTGGTATCTACCTCGTCTTGTCTTGTACACTGAATGATTTTCTTGACTCAGAGACACTTGATGGGTTACTTCAGCACCAGCCTTCCCACAGGGCGATCTGCACGTCCTATATTACTTATAGATGTGTTGCAGTTCAAACAACCGGAGCTTTTGGGGTGGTCGTCAGGTGACTTTGTGCAAGTATGGGAGCCAGGTGTCAGCTGGGAGTAAACAAAGAGAGGAAGTGGGATGGATGTCTATGCATGACTTTCTAATCCGTGCATTATATGGTTGCATATAAAGGTTACTTGTTTACAGTCTACAGGAACACAAGTGTAAACAGCCATGTTACTGAGGAAATATAACAGTGGGGGGCCCTACTCTCACCATCTTCTTGAGGTTATCTTGAGATGATTTCGGGGCTTTTTAGTGTCCCTGCGGCCCGGTTCTCGACCAGGCCTCCACCCCCAGGAAGAAGCCCGTGACAGCTGACTAACACCCAGGTACCTATTTTACTGCTAGTCAACAGGGGCATAGGGTGAAAGAAACTCTGCCTATTGTTTCTCGCCGGCGCCTGGGATCGAGCCCGGGACCACAGGATCACAAGTCCAGTGTGCTGTCCGTTCGGCCGACCGGCTCCCTTAACACTATATCTCATAGCTCACCATAACACTATATCGCACAAACTCACATTTTACGTGTCAGTTTCCCTAGACCATTATAGTGTGATCATTTCATAGATAAACAAATATTCTGCCTGAGACATGTGCCTCACAGGGCAGAGCACTGACGCAGTTAAATATGCAAAGACTTCCTCTCTCCAGAAATAAGTTGATCTTTCTGGGCCGTATTCTTCTATCACCTCGTGAAACTGGGAATAATTCCGCTTAACTCTAGGTCTTTGAATTCCTTCTATTCATATGCAGGCAATGAATATCGTAACTGTGCTGGAATTTCCTCGCGAATTGTTCTCTTTGGTGGTTCAAACGTTCTAAAGTTCCCCTGTTCTACCCTTCCATCTGGTCTCTCCTCTACCCCTCACTCAGGTCTCCCCTTCCCCACCCTCTGGATTTCTCCCTTACCGTCTGTCTTCCACTCGATGGACACTATCAATCCGAGGCTTCCTAAGATAGCGTCCTGTGTACACTGAGATAAGTATGCCAGGTATCTAATCTCAAAGTATGCCAAGATAATTAAAGCAAATGTACCATTCACAATAATTTAGGCAGTAATGTCGCATCTAACCCATATATAAACGTAACTAAACGAACACACAAACATTAGTAAACAAAACCCACGCGAACAATTGCATGAGACAGAGTTTACACCACGTTACTGCGATAGCTTGCAAAACTTTGGGAAGTAAACTTGACCGCGACTTCAGATTGCCGAACGAGAAAAGTTAAACAAAGAATGAGAGAGCAGGTGACAGGTGTCGCCTCCAGCACTCCAGAATTTAACTTTACACTTACGAAAAAAGCTTCGTAGTGTTATTAGGAGGGTTGGGTTGGTCTGTTCCCTTTGGTTGTGTGTATGATGATTGGTGTGGGTATGATGACTGGTGTATGATGATTGGTGTATGATGATTGGTGTGGGTATGATGACTGGTGTATGATGATTGGTGTATGATGATTGGTGTGGGTATGATGACTGGTGTATGATGATTGGTGTATGATGATTGGTGTGGGTATGATGGCTGGTGTATGATGATTGGGTGGGTATGATGACTGGTGTATGATGACTGGTGTATGATGATTGGTGTGGGTATGATGCCTGGTGTATGATGACTGGTGTGGGTATGATAACTGGTGTATGATGACTGGTGTATGATGACTGGTGTATGATGATTGGTGTGGGTATGATGACTGGTGTATGATGATTGGTGTGGGTATGATGACTGGTGTATGATGACTGGTGTATGCTGATTGGTGTGGGTATGATGACTGGTGTATGATGATGGTGTGGGTATAATGACTGGTGTATGATGACTGGTGTGGTATGATGACTGGTGTATGATGATTGGTGTAGGTATGATGAGTGTTGTATGATGACTGGTGTAGGATGATTGGTGTGGGTATGATGACGGGTGTATGATGACTGGTGTGGTATGATGACTGTTGTATGATGACTGGTATGGATATAATGACTGGTGTATGATGATTAGTGTGGGTATGATGACTGGTGTATGATGATTGGTGTGGGTATGAAGACTGGTGTATGATGACTGGTGTGGGTATGATGACTGGTGTATGATGACTGGTGTATGATGATTAGTGTGGGTATGATGATGGGTGTATGATGACTGGTGTGGGTATGATGACTGGTGTGGGTATGATGACTGGTGTATATGATGATGGGTGTGGTATGATGACTGGTGTATGATGATTGGTGTGGGTATGATGACTGGTGTATGATGACTGTTGTATGATGACTGGTGTTGGTATAATGACTGGTGTATGTTGATGGTGTGTGTATGATGACTGTTGTATGATGACTGGTGTGGGTATGATGACTGGTGTATGATGATTGGTGTGGGTATGATGACTGGTGTATGATGATTGGTGTGGGTATAATGACTGGTGTATGATGATTGGTGTGGGTATGATGACTGGTGTATGATGACTGGTGTGGGTATGATGACTGGTGTATGATGGCTGGTGTGGGTGTGATGACTGGTGTAATGATGATTGGTGTGGGTATGATGACTGGTGTATGATGACTAGTTTGAGATTACAAGCGGGGAAGTAAGAAAGTGTTTACTAGAGTTGGATGTGACAAAGACTATAGGCCCAGATGTAATCACCCCTTGGATACTAAAGGACGGAGCAGAAGAACTGTGCCTACCACTCTCCATAGTATATAACAAATCTCGGGCAACAGGGGAACTGCCAGAAATTTGGAAAGCAGCTAATGTAGTCCCGATATACAAGAAGGGGATAGACAGGAGGCACTGAATTACAGGCCAGTGTCCCTAACCTGCATACCATGCAAGCTGATGGAGAGATTGTGCGAAAAAAGCTAGTGGAGCACCTGGAGCGAAAGAACTTTGTAACACAGCACCAACATGGATTCAGGGATGGCAGGTCCTGCCTCACAGGGTTACTTGAATTCTACGACCAGGTAACAAAAATAAGGCAAGAAAGAGAAGGGTGGGCAGACCGCATATTTTTGGATTGTCAGAAAGGGAAAGCCTTTGATACAGTGCCAAAAAAGAGGCTAGTGAAAAAGCTCGAGATGCAGGCTGGAGTGAAAGGGAAGGTACTCCGTTGGATACAGGAGTACCTAAGCAACAGGAGACAAAGAGTCCGTGTGAGGGGTGAGGTCTCAGATTGGCGAGACGTTACAAGTGGAGTCCCGCAGGGATCAGTCCTTGGAACTATACTGTTTCTGATATATGTAAATGATCTCCCAGAGGGTATAGAATCGTTTCTCTCAATGATTGCCGATGATGCAAAAATTATGAGGAGGATTGAAACTGAGGACGACAGTAGGAGGCTACAAGACGACCTAGACAGACTGACTGAGTGAATGGTCCAACAAATGGCTGTTGAAGTTCAACCCGAGTAAATGCAAAAGTAAAAGTAATGAAACTAGGCAGTGGAAACAGGAGGCCAGACACAGGATACAGAATTAGGAGATGAAGTACTTAATGAAACGGACAGAGAGAAAGATCTAGGAGTTGATATCACACCAAACCTGTCTCCTGAAGCCCACATAAAAGGATAACATCTGCGGCATATGCGAGGCTGGCTAACATCAGAACAGCGTTCAGGAACCTGTGTGTAAGGAATCATTCAGAATCTTGTACACCACATATGTAAGACCAATCCTGGAGTATACAGCCCCAGCATGGAGCCCGTACCTTGTCAAGCACAAGACGAAGCTGGAAAAAGTCCAAAGGTATGCCACTAGACTAGTCCCAGAACTAAGAGGCATGAGTTACGAGGAAAGGCTGCGGGAAATGCACCTTACGACACTGGAAGACAGAAGAGTAAGGGGAGATAAGATCACAACCTACAAATCCTCAGAGGAATCGACCGGGTAGACAAGGACAAACTATTCAACACTGGGGGCACGCGAACAAGGGGACACAGGTGGAAACTGAGTACCCACATGAGCCACAGAGACGTTAGAAGGAACTTTTTCAGTGTCAGAGTAGTTAACGGATGGAATGCTTTAGGCAGTGATGTGGTGGAGGCTGACTCCATACACAGTTTCAAGGGTAGATATGATAGAGCCAGTAGGCTCAGGAATCTGTACACCGGTGATTGACAGTTGAGAGGCGGGACCAAAGAGCCAAAGCTCAACCCCCGCAAGCACAAATAGGTGAGTACAAATAGGTGAGTACCAGTCATCATACCCACACCAATCATCATACACCAGTCATCATACCCACACCAGCCATCATACACCAGTCATCATACCCACACCAGTCATCATACAACAGTCATCATACCCACACCAATCATCATACACCAGTCATTATACCCACACCAGTCATCATACACCTGTCATCATACCCACACCAATCATCATACACCAGTCATCATACCCACACCAGTCATCATACCCACACCAGTCATCATACAACAGTCATCATACCCACACCAATCAACATACACCAGTCATTATACCAACACCAGTCATCATACACCAGTCATCATACCCACACCAATCATCATACACCAGTCATCATACCACACCAATCATCATACACCAGTCATCATACTCACACCAGTCATCATACCCACACCAGTCATCATACACCCATCATCATACCCACACTAATCATCATACACCAGTCATCATACACCAGTCATCATACCCACACCAATCATCATACACCAGTCATCATACACCAGTCTTCATACCCACACCAATCATCATACACCAGTCATCATACCCACACCAGTCATCATACACATACCAGTCAGCATACCCACACCAATCATCATACACCGGTAATCATACCCACACCAGTCATCATACACCCGTCATCATACCCACACCAATACACCAATCATCATAACCACACCAGTCATCATACACATACCAGTCAGCATACCCACACCAATCATCATACACCGGTAATCATACCTACACCAGTCATCATACACATACCAGTCAGCATACCCACACCAGTCATCATACACATACCAGTCATCATACCCACACCAATCATCATACACCAGTCATCATACACCATTCATCATACCCACACCAGTCATCATACCCACACCATTCATCATACAACTGTCATCATACCCACACCAATCATCATACACCAGTCATTATACCCACACCAGTCATCATACACCAGTCATCATACCCACACCAATCATCATACACC
>WNGS01002773.1:30990-61213 GCA_020271785.1 Procambarus virginalis | reverse complement strand
CTGTAAGCAGGTTTTGTCCCAGCCCAACAGGAAAAAACAGAGAAGCAAAGGAAGAATCCGTGGTTTAATAGGGAATGTATGAAAGCAAAGGAGCTGAACAAAAGGGCATGGAGGAACTTCCGTAATAACAGAACACCAGAAAGTAGAGAGAGATACCAGAGAACCAGGAACGAGTATGTCAGTGTGAGAAGAGCAGCTGAGAAGAAGGTATGAAAATGATATAGCTAAAAATGCCAAGACTGAACCAAAGCTACTACACAGTCACATCAGGAGGAAGACACACAGTGAAGGAACAGGTGATTAAACTTAGGGTGGGCGAGGGACAGGTACACAGAGAATGACAAAGAGGTGTGTGAAGAACTCAACAAAAGGTTCCAGGAGGTCTTTACAATAGAACAGGGAGATATCACGCGCGCTGGGAGAGGTGGCAACAAACCAGGTGACCTTGGATAGGTTCGAAATTACAAGAGATGAGGTCAAAAAGCACCTATTGGAGCTGGATGTGAGAAAAGCTGTTAGTCCGGATGGAATCTCGCCATGGGTATTGAAAGAGCACTTTGCTTACCACTCTCCATAGTATATAGTAATCCACTGGAAACGGGGGACCTACCAGAAATATGGAAGACTGCTAATGTAGTACCATATATACAAGAAAGGGGACAGACAGGAGGCACTGAACTACAGGCCAGTGTCCTAACCTGCATACCATGCAAGGTGATGGAGAAAATTGTGGAGAAAAAACCTAGTCGAAACATCTGGAGGAAGGAACTTTGTGTCACAACCCACAACATGGAGTTCAGGGCAAGTAATTGCCTCTACTAGGATTAGATTGAATTCTACGATCAGGATGACAAGAATCAAGGCAAGAAAGATAGGGTTGGGCAGGACCTGCATATTTTTGGATTGCTCGGAAAGCCTTTGACACAGCTACCACCCATAAGACGTAGTGCGAAAGCTGGAGATACAGGAGGAGTGGACAGGAAGGGACTCCATTGGATAAGGCAGTACCTGTAAGCAGAAGAAGCAGAGTTACTGTTGAGGGGTGAGCCTCAGACTGGCGGACGTCACCAGTGTAAAGTTCCCAGGGTCTCTGTACTTGGACCATACTGTTCTGATATACGTAAATGATCTCCCAGAGGTTATAGACTCTATATATATATACTAGCTGTACCCGGCCACGCGTTGCTGTGGCATCACCTTCCCCTGTCTCCCAGTCCTCCCACCATTGCCCCCTCCCCCATCCCCGCGTCTCCTAACCATTCCCCACTCCCCCGTCCCCTCGTCCTCCCCACCACCCCCCTCCTCTGTCCCTTTGTCCTCTCCACCATCCCCCACTTCAGCATCCCCTCGTCCTCCTAACCATTCCCCACTCCACTGTCCCTTCGTTCTCCCCACCATCTCCCACTCCCCCGTCCCCTCGTCCTCCCCATCTTCATCCACTTCCCTGTCCCCTCATCCCCACTCCCCCTGTCCCCTCGTCCTCCACACATTACCCCCTCCCCACCAGCCCTTACTCCCATCCCCTCGTCCTTCCCACCATTCCCCACTCCCTCGACTGATGTATTTCCAAATGATCTGATGTTCTCATCAGAAAATTGGGAACATCAAATGATCTGATATTCCCATCACTGAAATATAAGAAAAACAGCTAAAAAGCGACATGAAAAGCAATTAAAGATAAGAAAATAAACTATACTCACGAAATGAACGGTATGGTAAACAACACAGGTCAATTCGAACGCAATGTCATACAAAATAATTAAATCAAAATGAAAATAAATCGAAATCTATGAAAATTCAATTTATCAGTGAAATTGGAAACATTGAAATGGAATCGTAACATATTTAGAATAGCATGTGTTGCTCTTACTTGCAGTAGATGGCACTGTTTTTCTGAAAAAGCATGTTTTTACCTGTCACAGGTGTGGTATCTATACTTATACTCACGAAATTAACGGTATGGTAAACATCACAGCTCAATCCCAATGCAATGTCACACAAAATAATGAAATCTAAATGAAAAAAAATGAAATCGATGAAATTCAATTTGTCAATGCAATCGGAAACATTGAAATGGAATCGTAACATAATTTAGTATAGAGTGTGTTGCTCTTACATGCAACAGATGGCACTGTTTCTTAAAAAAAATTACCTGTCACAGGTGTGACATCTATACTTACTCGTGCAAAATAAAAGGTATGATAAACAACACAGCTCAATTCTAATGCAATGTCACACAAAATAATTAAATCGAAATTAAAATAAATTGAAATCAATGAAAATTCAATTTGTCAATGCAATTGGAAACATTGAAATGGAACTGTATCATGTTTAGTATAGCATATGTTGCTATAACGTGCAACAAATGGCTCTGTTAAAAAAAAATTCTTTTATCTGTTGCAGGTGTGGCATCTATATAGTAGATATATAAAAACACATGCATATTCGAATGGAACGTTGTGTCAAAATTTCAAAGCAATCGGCAAAGAACTTTCAGAGATTACGGCATTTGTTGCTCTTACGTCCAACAGATTACACTTTATTCAAAAAAACATGTTTTTTTCCTGTCATAGGTGTGGCATGTATATAGTAGGTATATAAAAACACACGCCTATTCGAATGCAACGTTGTTTCCAAATTTCAAAGCAATCGGTAAAGAGGTTTAGAAGACTTCCCTCACATGAAAAACACAGTTTTACAAAAAAGCATGTTTCCCCGTCAGTCTTGACATCTATAAAATTTGTATATAAAAACCCGCTCAGATGCGAATGGAACGTTGTGTGAAAATTTCAAAGCAATCGGTGAAGAAATTTCGGAGATTAGCGATTTTGAACAAACGAACATTTACATTTTTATTTATATAGATATATATACAGTGGGTTTTCTTCCTGTTAGAGTTATTGTCTATGCCGCAACGGCTTTATGTCCACTCACAGGATGAGTGGCGCTGCCCAGTAAACTTACACCTCGGGGCAAAATTAAAAATGATAGGGGGGTAGCTCAGTCGATAAAGGTAGCGTTTGGGATGATCTCGGACTTACGTTCAAATCCTCGTCATGGCCCTTGTGGATTTGTTCATGATAGGGGGTACACCTCTGGTTGCTTTTGTAGAAACCCTCGGCCTTGAAGAAGAGGATATGTAGTATCTGAGCGAAATCTTGTTGGACACCTGCAACGTGTTCTACCACCCTCTATATGTTGTATATTCTATTTTTTATATTTTATTTAAAACTTCATTACATAAAATGAGTTCCAACATTCGTTACATGGTATGAGGTTAGTTATCAGGATCTCACATACTACATTATTGAATGTCCAGTCACCAGACCTTTCAGACCTGCCAGCATTAGGTACCTTAGCTTAGCAATTACTCTATCCACTCTCGTGTTCTTTAATATATCCCCATAATGAATCCAAAGTTTTCGGTGCTGGATACTGATCACATATGACCCTGTATAACTAAACATCATGCGAGATGGGGAATTTTAACATTATGTAACTTGTTCCTGACACAATGTAACCCTTTCATATTGTCTGAGGAAGCTGCATCAATGATCATGTACCTATGTTAAAGAAATGTATACTTAATACACTCTACCCTCTTCCATTTTCTCCTAAACTGCGCTGCACCACTGTTGAGCTCAGTGCAGGGCACAACGCGCATCTTAGTATCTTTATCACCAATAATCAACTCTACGGAGACAGAAAAGTACACAGTAAATCATAAAATATGGCTGCTTTTCAACACTTTTGTTTGGCATCTGGGAAATCAAGGTGGCGCCAGGTGGATGGCGGGCTGAGCGATGCCATGCTGAACACAGGCAGCTCTCAAGCCAGCGTTGGACGCTGGCCCTGTAGGGTGTGGGGGGGGGGGACCCTCGACAGTGATTTGCAGTGTTTCATGCTACTTACACTCCCTGAGGACATGTAACGATATGTGTTATCCTCAGAGAGAAAGGCATTTGGTCCCGTTATGAAAACCTGAAAGCACAGAATGCTCAACCTAATCAAGGTATGTATAATCACATCTGTAATTTTTAGCTTTATAAAGACTTACACTGAATACTTGAAGGTTAAAAAAGGGTAAAAGCATCTGGAAAGCTATGTACACTTCCTCAGATGTACACAATACATGGGAACTCTTGTACTCTGCCTTTATTGTATAAAGTACAAGGGTACTCGGTTTTCTTCCTTGCTATCCATTCAAATTATGTGGAAACTTTACAGCAAATTAGGAGTTGTTTTTGTGTTTCACCTCCATGTTTGTGAGCCGCCTCTACCTTTGTACCTCACGTCCCCTTTGTTGATATGTCACATTATTGATATGTCATCTTTATTGATATCTTCACATTTTTGTGGGGAAAATTATTCCCCCATCTTGCTCCTGCCCGTATTGAAATTGAAATTGAAATTGGGTGCTAAACACATTAGACATTTTACATCGTGCTCCAAATTGAAAATCAAAACCTTTCACATTAAAATTTGCTGCGGGTTGCGATAAGATTTCCCTCGGGAGGACGTCTTTGAGCAAGTGTTGGAAACATGGGACGGGAGGAGGGTGGGGGGGGGGGGGGGGAATATAAGCTCTTAGCGTCCCCAGTGGTAGAGGGGAATTATTCTTTTTTTTTTGAGGGGGAGACGGTAGAAGGGGTGGACCATCTTCCCTTGTTACCTCTGTCCGGGTGGAGAGAGAACACACCTAAAACATATACTGCCTCTTGTCTTTCAGAGTTCCTCATCCCTCCCTCACCCTCCTAACCACCACCCCCTTACCCAGCCACCTTCAACACCCACAGCCCCTCACACAGTCCCCCTTCCATCCCCCCCCCTTCTTCCTTCACTTACTGTCGCCATTAACGTAAATTAACTAATTAACAGTGGAAAAATTGCATGTGTACTAAATTTTCACATTTTAATTTCAAAACCAATTTATGAATACGATTTAATTTAAGATTAGCTGGATGTTGGATATGCCAATGATGAGTTGTGTTCTGATACGCGTACTGTATATGCTTCAGGGTTTGTTGTACATGATGCCAGAGTCCCAACACCACGTCTCATAGACTCTCTAATATTCTGATGCCAGATCTCCAACACTACGTCCCATAGACTCTCCAATATTCTCATGCTAGAGTCCCAACACCACGTCCCATACTCTCTCCAATATTCTGATGCCAGAGTCCCAACACCACGTCCCATAGACTCTCCAATAATTTGATAACCAAACTATAAACAGTTTTCCAATAACTTTTGTTCCAGTGGCCAGAAAAAAAGGCTTACCCTGTCCTCTGGTTTAAGGTGATCAGTCTGCCAGCTGCATCGATCTCCACAGAGCCGGGCTTATATACCCCTCTGGTGGGACCAGCGAACTACCAGGCCTATACTGGTGTATCAACCTGTAGTCTTAACGAACGTCGTATTATGACGTATACTTTACCTGAGACCAAAAATCGCCATAAGAGATAATGATAGCGGCTCGCGAAATTGACAACTTGCCCCGTTTTCTAATTTAGGTCTTCTGGTTGGATAGGATAAGAGAATTTCAGTGCGACAGCTTCTTGACGTTGGGAACGGGCTGGACACACAGCTTTGTGTGACCCGCGAACTACCAAGCATATACTGGTGATATATACACTGCCTTGCGTGTTCAGCATCCTCTCATGCTATCCTGGACAGTTCCACAGGCTTCACCAGGAAGGTACAATCTCCCACTATGCCACAGTAACAGGCTTCACCAGGAAGGTACAATCTCCCACTATGCCACAGTAACAGGCTTCACCAGGAAGGTACAATCTCCCACTATGCCACAGTAACAGGCTTCACCAGGAAGGTACAATCTCCCACTATGCCACAGTAACAGGCTTCACCAGGAAGGTACAGTCTCTCACTATGCCACAGTAACAGGCTTCACCCGAAGGTACAGTCTCCCACTATGCCACAGTAACAGGCTTCACCAGGAAGGTACAGTCTCCCACTATGCCACAGTAACAGGCTTCACCAGGAGGTACAGTCTCCCACTATGCCACAGTAACAGGCTTCACCAGGAAGGTACAATCTCCAACTATGCCACAGTAACAGGCTTCACCCGAAGATACAGTCTCCCACTATGCCACAGTAACAGGCTTCACCAGGAAGGTACAGTCTCCCACTATGCCACAGTAACAGGCTTCACCAGGAAGGTACAGTCTCCCACTATGCCACAGTAACAGGCTTCACCAGGAAGGTGCAGTCTACCACTATGCCACAGTAACAGGCTTCACCAGGAAGGTACAATCGCCCACTATGCCACAGTAACAGGCTTCACCAGGAAGGTACAATCGCCCACTATGCCACAGTAACAGGCTTC
Source organism: Procambarus virginalis (assembly GCA_020271785.1). Classification (NCBI taxonomy): domain Eukaryota; kingdom Metazoa; phylum Arthropoda; class Malacostraca; order Decapoda; family Cambaridae; genus Procambarus; species Procambarus virginalis. Next base: position 54,867 of record WNGS01002773.1, on the reverse strand, counting down.
ACCAGGAAGGTACAGTCTCCCACTATGCCACAGTAACAGGCTTCACCAGGAAGGTACAGTCTCCCACTATGCCACAGTAACAGGCTTCACCAGGAAGGTACAGTCTCCCACTATGCCACAGTAACAGGCTTCACCAGGAAGGTACAGTCTCCCACTATGCCACAGTAACAGGCTTCACCAGGAAGGTACAGTCTCCCACTATGCCACAGTAACAGGCTTCACCAGGAAGGTACAGTCTCCCACTATGCCACAGTAACAGGCTTCACCAGGAAAGTACAATCTCCCACTATGCCACAGTAACAGGCTTCACCAGGAAGGTACAGTCTCCCACTATGCCACAGTAACAGGCTTCACCAGGAAGGTACAGTCTCCCACTATGCCACAGTAACAGGCTTCACCCGGAAGGTACAGTCACCCACTATGCCACAGTAACAGGCTTCACCAGGAAGGTACAGTCTCCCACTATGCCACAGTAACAGGCTTCACCAGGAAGGTACAGTCTCCCACTATGCCACAGTAACAGGCTTCACCAGGAAGGTACAGTCTCCCACTATGCCACAGTAACAGGCTTCACCAGGAAGGTACATTCTCCCACTATGCCACAGTAACAGGCTTCACCAGGAAGGTACAGTCTCCCACTATGCCACAGTAACAGGCTTCACCAGGAAGGTACAGTCTCCCACTATGCCACAGTAACAGGCTTCACCAGGAAGGTACAGTCTCCCACTATGCCACAGTAACAGGCTTCACCAGGAAGGTACAGTCTCCCACTATGCCACAGTAACAGGCTTCACCAGGAAGGTACAGTCTCCCGCTATGCCACAGTAACAGGCTTCACCACGAAGGTACAGTCTCCCACTATGCCACAGTAACAGGCTTCACCAGGAAGGTACAGTCTCCCACTATGCCACAGTAACAGGCTTCACCAGGAAGGTACAGTCTCCCACTATGCCACAGTAACAGGCTTCACCAGGAAGGTACAGTCTCCCACTATGCCACAGTAACAGGCTTCACCAGGAAGGTACAGTCTCCCACTATGCCACAGTAACAGGCTTCACCAGGAAGGTACAGTCTCCCACTATGCCACAGTAACAGGCTTCACCAGGAAGGTACAGTCTCCCACTATGCCACAGTAACAGGCTTCACCAGGAAGGTACACTCTCCCACTATGCCACAGTAACAGGCTTCACCAGGAAGGTACAGTCTCCCACTATGCCACAGTAACAGGCTTCACCAGGAAGGTACAGTCTCCCACTATGCCACAGTAACAGGCTTCACCAGGAAGGTACAGTCTCCCACTATGCCACAGTAACAGGCTTCACCAGGAAGGTACAGTCGCCCACTATGCCACAGTAACAGGCTTCACCAGGAAGGTACAGTCACCCACTATGCCACAGTAACAGGCTTCACCAGGAAGGTACAGTCTCCCACTATGCCACAGTAACAGGCTTCACCAGGAAGGTACAGTCTCCCACTATGCCACAGTAACAGGCTTCACCAGGAAGGTACAGTCTCCCACTATGCCACAGTAACAGGCTTCACCAGGAAGGTACAGTCTCCCACTATGCCACAGTAACAGGCTTCACCAGGAAGGTACAGTCTCCCACTATGCCACAGTAACAGGCTTCACCAGGAAGGTACAGTCTCCCACTATGCCACAGTAACAGGCTTCACCAGGAAGGTACAGTCTCCCACTATGCCACAGTAACAGGCTTCACCAGGAAGGTACAGTCTCCCACTATGCCACAGTAACAGGCTTCACCAGGAAGGTACAATCTCCCACTATGCCACAGTAACAGGCTTCACCAGGAAGGTACAGTCTCCCACTATGCCACAGTAACAGGCTTCACCAGGAAGGTACAATCGCCCACTATGCCACAGTAACAGGCTTCACCAGGAAGGTACAATCTCCCACTATGCCACAGTAACAGGCTTCACCAGGAAGGTACAGTCTCCCACTATGCCACAGTAACAGGCTTCGCCAGGAAGGTACAGTCTCCCACTATGCCACAGTAACAGGCTTCACCAGGAAGGTACAGTCTCCCACTATGCCACAGTAACAGGCTTCACCAGGAAGGTACAATCTCCCACTATGCCACAGTAACAGGCTTCACCAGGAAGGTACAGTCTCCCACTATGCCACAGTAACAGGCTTCACCAGGAAGGTACAGTCTCCCACTATGCCACAGTAACAGGCTTCACCAGGAAGGTACAGTCTCCCACTATGCCACAGTAACAGGCTTCACCAGGAAGGTACAGTCTCCCACTATGCCACAGTAACAGGCTTCACCAGGAAGGTACAATCTCCCACTATGCCACAGTAACAGGCTTCACCAGGAAGGTACAATCTCCCACTATGCCACAGTAACAGGCTTCACCAGGAAGGTACAGTCTCCCACTATGCCACAGTAACAGGCTTCACCAGGAAGGTACAGTCTCCCACTATGCCACAGTAACAGGCTTCACCAGAAAGGTACAGTCTCCCACTATGCCACAGTAACAGGCTTCACCAGGAAGGTACAATCTCCCACTATGCCACAGTAACAGGCTTCACCAGGAAGGTACAGTCTCCCACTATGCCACAGTAACAGGCTTCACCAGGAAGGTACAGTCTCCCACTATGCCACAGTAACAGGCTTCACCAGGAAGGTACAGTCTCCCACTATGACACAGTAACAGGCTTCACCAGGAAGGTACAGTCGCCCACTATGCCACAGTAACAGGCTTCACCAGGAAGGTACAGTCTCCCACTATGCCACAGTATCAGGCTTCACCAGGAAGGTACAGTCTCCCACTGTGCCACAGTAACAGGCTTCACCAGGAAGGTACAGTCTCCCACTATGCCACAGTAACAGGCTTCACCAGGAAGGTACAGTCTCCCACTATGCCACAGTAACAGGCTTCACCAGGAAGGTACAATCTCCCACTATGCCACAGTATCAGGCTTCACCAGGAAGGTACAGTCTCCCACTATGCCACAGTAACAGGCTTCACCAGGAAGGTACAGTCGCCCACTATGCCACAGTAACAGGCTTCACCAGGAAGGTACAGTCTCCCACTATGCCACAGCAACAGGCTTCACCAGGAAGGTACAGTCTCCCACTATGCCACAGTAACAGGCTTCACCAGGAAGGTACAGTCGCCCACTATGCCACAGTAACAGGCTTCACCAGGAAGGTACAGTCTCCCACTATGCCACAGTATCAGGCTTCACCAGGAAGGTACAGTCTCCCACTATGCCACAGTAACAGGCTTCACCAGGAAGGTACAGTCTCCCACTATGCCACAGTAACAGGCTTCACCAGGAAGGTACAGTCGCCCACTATGCCACAGTAACAGGCTTCACCAGGAAGGTACAGTCGCCCACTATGCCACAGTAACAGGCTTCACCAGGAAGGTACAGTCGCCCACTATGCCACAGTAACAGGCTTCACCAGGAAGGTACAGTCTCCCACTATGCCACAGTAACAGGCTTCACCAGGAAGGTACAGTCGCCCACTATGCCACAGTAACAGGCTTCACCAGGAAGGTACAGTCGCCCACTATGCCACAGTAACAGGCTTCACCAGGAAGGTACAGTCGCCCACTATGCCACAGTAACAGGCTTCACCAGGAAGGTACAGTCTCCCACTATGCCACAGTAACAGGCTTCACCAGGAAGGTACAGTCTCCCACTATGCCACAGTAACAGGCTTCACCGGCAGGATGTTGCACGCTGGAAGAAAAGACAAGATTCACATACGAAAATACTTTTCGTCTAAGTTCTCTCAGAGTACAACAGTCGTAAATTGAATCTGGATTACTTCTTTTGTGTGGGTCTGAGGTGGGCCCGGAGGTGGGCCCAGAGGTGGCCCACCTGCTGGGTCCCCCGGGTGGATGGCCCACCTGCTGGGTCCCCCGGGTGGATGGCCCACCTGCTGGGTCCCCCGGGTGGATGGCCCACCTGCTGGGTCCCCCGGGTGGATGGCCCACCTGCTGGGTCCCCCGGGTGGATGGCCCACCTGCTGGGTCCCCCGGGTGGATGGCCCACCTGCTGGGTCCCCCGGGTGGATGGCCCACCTGCTGGGTCCCCGGGTGGATGGCCCACCTGCTGGGTCCCCCGGGTGGATGGCCCACCACGGGACGTATGTCACAACCCCCCCCCCCCCCGGTGCCCCTTGGGTAATAAGATGGATGTGTAGGTGCCGGCAGGACGGAGGGACCTGCAGACTTGGTCTTCCTAGGTGAACACTTTCGTATTTGTCTTTGGGGAAAGTTTTTCCTGTTTGTCTTGGGGAAAGTTTTTCCTGTTTGTCTTGGGGAAAGTTTTTCCTGTTTGTCTTGGGGAAAGTTTTTCCTGTTTGTCTTGGGGAAAGTTTTTCCTGTTTGTCTTGGGGAAAGTTTTTCCTGTTTGTCTTGGGGAAAGTTTTTCCTGTTTGTTTTTGGGAAAATTTTCCTGTTTGTCTTGGGGAAAACGTTCCAATTTGTAATGGCGAAAACTTTTCTATTTGTCTTGGGGAAAGACTTTTGTATCTAATAACTAATGCTCTCCTTTCACATGGAAAGTTTACATTGACTCAGATTGTACCGATAAGCTAGAAACAGTTCGTATACCCCGCCCCCCTCGACCTAATTGGCAACAATTAATTGAGGCCTAATTGTCCTCACCTGTCCTGAGGCTGCCAACAACCTGATCAAAATGTCCCCTTGAGCGGTGGTTCTGAAGGCCATTGTCTGAGCCACTCATGCATGGTCCTTACGCTTCTCAGGTTCTCTCTTGTTTTGTCTATATATTTATTTATTTATACAAGAGTTCTTGCATTCGTGTACAGCCACTAGCACGCATAACGTTTCGGGCAGGTCCTTAATCCTAATTTTCACACACATCCCCCAGGAAGCAGCCCGTAGCAGCTGTCTAACTCCAAGGTACCTATTTACTGCTAGGTGAACAGAGCATCAGGGTGAAAGAAACTCCGCCGGGGATGAAACCCAGACCCTTAGGACTACGAACCCCGAGTGCTGTCCACTCAATCATCAGGCCCCTGAAGATACACAACTCATGAGACTGATATTATGGATGACATAATATCTGACCATTTAGCCATAATGGCTAACATACACGTGGCTAATGTTGACCTACCTGGCACTAAGCTGAGTAGACGCAGGCTAACAGTAAGAAAAGAGCAAGAAAAATTCTTTACAGACAGCATGGAGCATTGGTACAGTATAACAATTATGAGCCTGAGAATGTACAACAGTTTTATGATGACCTCGTGAATAAAACCTATGAGATCATCACAAATAGTGAGTCAAGCCAATCGAAGAGACGTACCGGCAAGCAAGTCAGACACAACCAGTACTATGATGATGCTAAACTGAAAGAATTTAAATAAATTGCTTTACAAACGGGTAAAGCATATAAGAGCCTTAGAACACCTCAACTGATAAAACTGTTTCAGGCCGCGCTTGTAGCGTCGAGGAAGAGAATGACTGAACTGAGATCAAATGAATGGGAGGGTTTTGTTAGTGGACTTAACCTGCATACTCCGACCAGCAGTCTCACGGTACCTGTACCAAAGCCTAACCAACCTGATGATTTTCGTCCCATCTCACTGACCAGTTGCATGTGCAAAACCTTTGAAAGAATGGTGCTTAATATATTATTGTATAGAGTTAAAGGGCACATGTCACCTGATATCAATGGTTTCACACGTGGAAAAAATGTATACAACTGAATCACAACCTTTTTCCCTGTTCATGGAGATAAAAGTACACAACATTTCTAGATTTAAAAAATGCTTTTGATATTGCTAATAGGGAAGTGATTCTGTATGAATTAGAAAGACTGGATATAGGTGGACAATTATTACAATGGATACGGGGCTATCCTACTAACCGGAAGTCCTCTGCACTGTTCCAAGGCTACAAAAATCAAACTAAATTAATGCAACTAGGCACTCCACAAGGAGGAGTACTCAGTCCTACCTTGTTTACTGTTCTAATTAATGTCTTACTAAAATAAATCCCAACTAGTTCGGAAACATCATTATCAGCTATGCAGATGACATCCTTTCACATACAAATCATCCACTACGGGCTCACCATAGCCCGTGCTATTTGGAACTTCTTGTTCCAGGTAGCGAATCTTTAACAACAACAACATTTCACATACTAAAACTCACCGTGAAATGCAAACAATTTTAAATTGTATACATACAGCTTGTGAGAACCTTGGTCTTGTAATCAACGCTGCTAAAACTAAGATATTTAACAGACAAATTGGTAATCGCGAAAGTGGACCACGAAAACTAAAAATAGATAATATACCAATAGACTATGTCTATTCTTTCAAATACCTTGGTGTCTGTCCCTTTTACCTCAACTGCAGTCAATAAGTTACATCAACAATGTAGAGACAGACTCAAGGCTCTCAGAACTGTAGTGGGGTACAGCCCTAAATACGGTGTTAATATTATAATAGCAAAAATTATGTACGTAGAATATATAAGGTCTCTGATAGACTATCATGCACCAGCTTTAGTCCTGCAGAATGGCAAAAGTATTGATAGACCTGAAAAAAATGCAAAATGAAGGACTCGGAATTATACTTGGCTGTCCTATAACTATCAAAGTTCTCATTATGCGGAAAGAATTAAATATACTTAGAATTCAAGATAGAATATTTGAAATCATTCTTATGATGAGACTAAAGCATCTGCGTGGTAACAAAAGCATCATTGTGTCAGTGGAACTGTTATAACATATACGTTAAGGAACCAGCGAGTCTAAATGAGTTCAATGAACAGCCACTCATTAAAATGATGGGACTGCACGATGTATATACAGATGAAAGAGTACAGCACTTCCTTCCACCCTGGCAGATAATCCCTTTTGACATCCTGACCCCTGCATACCCCACCAAGAAACTAATCACAAACAACCCTCATGCTCAGCTTGCTGCTAAATTAAGCACCCTAGAATGCATTCACAATATACAAATTAAAAACAACATTGCACAGACCATATACACTGACGGATTACTCAATACAGCAACAGAGAGGGCAGGAAGTGCTGTTAGTGCTCATCAGCCCGATGACAGCACAATTCAAAGGAATAGAAGAGTTAGTAACTGGGCATCTACAATGCAAGCTGAATTGGTAGCAATACTGGTAGCACTCGAAATTATTCACAACACTGAAGTAGACAGCTTAATTATTTGTGACTCCCTTTCCTCACTACTAGCATTAAATAGTTTGTAATCAAGTAATAACGTGCTTTGTCTCCGAAGCCAGACAAAGATATATAAGTATACTTAATAAGGGAGGGGGGGATAAATATCAAAATGATGTGGATTCCTTCTCACATTGGCCTGCAGGAACATGATAAAGTTGATGTCCTTGCTAAGATTGCAGTACATAAAGATAGTGTTGAACGGAATCCTGATTACAGGCTATTCATGCCCGTGCCACCTCTTGGGTGGCTTAATTTTCAACAATCAATCGGAATCTTGAGTTATCAAATAGGTCCCTTTAAAGTGTTATTAGACAAGAACTCTTGGATGAATTTGAAGAAAGCAGAACAGTGCATACTGGAACTAGCAGGTCCATTGTTTATGAAAATGATATGTGTCAAGTAAAACGTGTCGGGTAGGTAACAAGATCAGCAGACTAACAGACGTTGTCACAGCTCGAATTAGACTTGGCAACAAGTATCTCTGGCAGTTCGGCTTGTATAGGAATCTAGATGAAGTAAAGTGTAAAGTGTGTGGAAAAAGACAAGGACACACTCGAACACTATGTTTTGGACCGTAGTCAAATTGAGCCATTTAGAGATAAATCTAAACTTACGTTGTATGGGATGGCAAGCCATCTTATTACTAGGGATAAAACACCTGGAATCCTTGCACTGTATCCATATTTTGCTTCCAGTAGATAAACGACAAATGCGATTAAGAAACAAGTAGTGTATTGTGAAAACTACGTAATTATTTGTGTAATAACAAACAGCTGCTCTCCTATGACTGTAATATCTCCATTGCTCAAACAATTATGTATTAGCGATAAGGCCTAAGGTGAACCCAAATAAATAATCTCACAAATACAAGCGTCCTCAGTCAGAAAAACTACACAAGCCAGCACGTAAAATGCCAGTTGTGAGATTATACTTTAAAACTGAAAATAAATGGCGAGAGCAGCTGCCAGAGTCTAAGTCCTTGGCGCTCTCATCCACTAGGTCGTTATGCTCCTCTAATGCCTGTAGCAATCTTAAGGGAAGCTTGTGGAGTCACACACCGAATTAAATATTCAGTGATAATGGCTATGAATAAGGTTCGAATCCAGAAGCAGGTCTTCATGAAGTGCAAGAAATAGCTCAGTATGCTGTATGGGTGAGACAATAATGTTGGAAGGTATTGACATGAAGACAGTTTTCTTTTGGCGAAAATAACATTTAATCACAAAGACTTAAATCTATTACAAGACACAACAATCTTGACGTTACGTTAATGTCCCGAAATAGCACTTAAAAACAGCAATCCAAACAGCAGTATAGCAAGCATTCCTGTCCTTGCCGCTACTTAGTATAGTACGGATTCCTATTCGTACCGCTCTTGGCTGATATAATGAACTAGACTGAACAATATCGGGTGCTCACTTGGGATTCAAGATGCAAATCAAACAATCACAGTAAAACCATTAATAACAATGAAACACAGCAAGATGGGTCACTGAGACCGACTCCAGTAACCCTTTCAATTGTGTTAACACCCGTCGCTAAGGATCGAAATAAAAACAACTGTTAATTACTCTTATTAATCTCTGGATCAGTTACTTTAATTACTGTCATCCGACAGTCAACAACAAGGATAATCTACGTTAATCACAACATGTCTCCCAGACAATCAAACAAGCAAAACATTCGTTAACTGTAATTACTCTGTCACTCAGGCCCAGTTGAATCCTCGGTGAGTAATTATAATAACTATCGTCAAACGGACAGTTAATCAATCAAGAACAAGTTGCATTAATTCAAGGCTGTCGCTCAAGACAGCTTGCCAAACAAGAGGCAAACACTTCACTTGGTTACGTTAATTACACTAAGTAACTTAACTAACTCTTTAATTAACAATTAAAGATCACACAATTCCTAGTCGCACAATCAAAAACGGTAACACTAGGCTACACTTCTCAGTATCACCAATAACACAGCCAGCAATACATCACAATCGTAATTAATAATCACAGGGATATCAATTAATACACAGTAAACAATAACTCAGGGTATCACAACAATTTACCCTAACCTCTCTGGAATCACCGCTTTCTCCTGCAATGGACAAAACATTCACATGGAAATCTATAAACGGAATGGTATAAGATTGAACTGAACCACACCTCAACACAGTGTTAAAATCCTAACACTNGGTCTTATGCATATTTTATACATACTTGTTATTAGATGATGAGATGGACTGTGGTTCGGTGGGGAAATTTTTGGTTGGGGGTGGGGGGGGGGGAGGGAATGGACTTTGGAGGTACTGAGGAGGAAGGAGGGAATGGGGTGAGGAGGGAAGAAGCAGGTCTGACCACACCCACCACTAACAAGCTAACCACACATTCTACCTCAGTCCATTGCTCCTTCCTGCCCACCTGCCGAGGGCACAGATCGATGCTGGGGAGAGAGAGGAGGAGTGAAGGGGAGCTGGGGGGGGGGAAGAGGGGGGGAGGGTGAGGAAAAGGTGAGTGATGGATGGTGGTGCTTACCTATTACTATTTACCTATCAGTGACTGCCTCGCTTCCTTGCTTGGCCGGCGTTCAGCTGCCGGTGATCCAGATAGGTCGGACACGCTCCCTTCATTTAGTTATCATACTCACCTTCCAAGTGCTCTACTGTCATACTTGCTGAGCGCTGACTCCTGGTAGCCACTCAGCCCTTCCTCAGGGCTATGTGCTACCTTCCTGCTAATACCACACCGGCTCTATGTTTTTTACATTTTATTAAGTACCAAAATGCACAAAGCAATTAGATCAATAATGTACTTCCTATCCTTGGTTAGCTTAATGTTAGGTATAGGTTAGGCTGTAATTACCTTACGTGAGGTTAATTGTCTTCACGTCCCGTCCCCTAGCCTGCAGGGCACCAGCTGGGTGTGCTGTTGGTGTCCTAGCCTGCAGGGCACCAGCTGGGTGTGCTGTGGGTGTCCTAGCCTGCAGGGCACCAGCTGGGTGTGCTGTGGGTGTCCTAGCCTGCAGGGCACCAGCTGGGTGTGCTGTGGGTGTCCTAGCCTGCAGGGCACCAGCTGGGTGTGCTGTGAGTGTCCTAGGCTGCAGGGCACCAGCTGGGTGTGCTGTGAGTGTCCTAGCCTGCAGGGCACAGGTAGGTGAGTGGTTGTTGTGGTGGCGAGTGGGGTCTGTAGTGATTGTTGCGGTGGTGAGTGGGTGCAGTAGTGATTGTGGTGGATTGTTGTTGTGGTGGATTCAACTGAACCCGCTAGAACAGACCATCACTGCTTGCCAGCTATTTCCAGACTGTTCACAAGAAATATTTTCGACGATCCACTTATTAAAGAACCTGACTTTTCAAAGCTATTTTAGCAGCAAATGGTTCGCCCTGAGTGTCACTGCCATTTAGGTTAGGTTAGCCAAACTGTTGTAGATGGCAGGCCGTGTGTGTGACCTGTGGCATATTGTGACAGACGGCGGCCCGAGGTGGAAGATGGCAGAGCGTGGAAATAGCATACCATGGCAGGCTGCAACCCGTCCTCGCAAATTCGTATAGTCAATATTGACTTATTAAATAAGTGCATAGGTGACACACTTAACATAATAGTTTCCCTTGAAAATCTTCATAGAAAATACCGACCTTACCTAACATACTTAGTATGTTAAGATAAGCATCTTATTGCTTCGTAATTACAATTATTACCTAACCTATACCTATAATAGGTTAAGTAACAATTGTAATTACGAAGCTATAAGATGCTTATTTTAACATACTAAGTAGGTTAGGTAAGGTCGGTGTTTTCTATGAAGCTTTTCAAAGGAAACTATTATGTTTAGTATGCAGGTAACTAATAAGTCAATATTGACTATACGAATTTGCGAGGACGGGTTGCAGGCTGCCGCAGGTGGTGGGTAATACGGGATAGCAGGCTATCCGGGATAGCTTGCTGTCGGGGATAACAGACTTTGTGGAATGACAGTTTTGTCGGTACTCACTCCTAGAGCCAGCCGAGTCAACGTATAAGCCAATCGTATATTTAAGCGCCGACACACAACAGTTTGGACAGATACATACATACAAGCATACATACATACATACATACATACATACATACATACATACATACATACATACATACATACATACATACATACATACATACATACATAGAGAAGTCCGCAACAGATAAGCGTACGCAGATGTTTTTTTCCCTGATAAATTCAGATAACACACAGATAAATAAAAGTTCAGAAAATTGTCCTTTCATATCCTTGTGTGCGTAGAGGAAAAACTTAAAAAAAAAGGGGATCGCGGCTTTTTTTTTTTTACAGTAATAACAGCCCCCAGCCTTGCTATTCGTCTAAAAAAACTGGAACAAAAGAGTGAGTGAACCTTTGTCACTTAGTCGCGCGTCCGGCGCTAATGTGGAGGCGCTCCTGTGATACTGGGGGGAGGGGGTCCCCCCCTCCTCATGTTGGGGAGGGGAAAGTGTAAGGGAGAGGAGGAAGAGAAGGGAGGGGGATAGAAGAGAATAGAAGGCGTGAATGAGAAGAGGAAGAACTAGGGGTGGAAGGGAAGATGTGTGAAACTAAAGGAAAGATACATGAACGTAACTGGAGTAGACATAATGAAAGAAATATGAAGAAAAATAAATTTAAAGAGAGGGGAAGGAAGAGAGAGACATATTAGGTATCTAGGAAGGGAATGAAAGAGACGTAGAGAGAACTGGAAGGAAAGTAATAATGGAGAGAAAGATAAAAAAAATAAATAAACGAGGAGTACTGGCAGGAGCGTGTGCGCCCGCACACACACACTCTTGCACACTCTCCAAGACATGAGGTTCGAAATTCATTAAGCATTTACGTGTCCCCTTACGAAACCTGTACATCTTTCCTCGACCATGGCGGCCTCGTCTGTAAGCTATAAGTCCAAGTCCAAGCTCGTAAGCTCATTAAAGAACTTACGAGCTTGGAAACGCTACGAGGTCTTCTTTTCAGGCTACAGTCTTCCATGTAGACTACGAGGTCGTCTGCAATCCAAAATTACTATTGTTAGGGACAACCTCGTAGCGCTTCAGACCTTATAAGCTGATTAATAAATACAAATTAAGCCGCAATGATTACCTTACCTATGATTTCGAGGCTCAACGTCCCCCGCGGCCCGGTTCCCGATCAGGCCTCCTGGTTGCTGGACTGGTCAACCAGGCTGTTGGATGCGGCTGCTCGCAACCCGACGTATGAATCACAACCTGGTTGGTCAGGTATCTCTTGGATGTGTTTATCAAGTTCTCTCTTTGAACACTGTGAGGGGTCGGCCAGTTATGCCCCCTTATGTGTAGTGGAAGCGTGTTGAACAGTCTCGGGCCTCTGATGTTGATAGGGTTCTCTCTCAGAGTACCGACTGCACCTCTGCTTTTCAACGGGGTTATTCTGCACATCCTGCCATGCCTTCTGGTCTCATTTGGTGTTATTTATGTGAGCAGGTTTAGGACCAGCCACTCTAATATTTTCCACGTGTAAATTATTATGACTCTCCCCTCCTGCTCTCAAGAGAATACAGATTTAAGCATTTTAGTCGGTCCCAATAGTTTAGATGTTTTACTGAGTGGATTCTAGCAGTAAAGGATCTCTGCACGCTCTCCAGGTCAGCAATTACTCCAGCTTTGAAAGGGGCTGTCATTGTGCAACAGTATTCCACTCTAGAGAGCACTAGCGTCTTGAAAAGTATCATAGAACATCATTATATCATGACTGAGGAAAGATGTACAGGTATCGCAAGAGGACATTAAATGCTTAATGAATCCTGGTCTAGCGGGCCTTTTATTACAAGGCTGTTGAGCGCTGGTACAGATGGTGGTGTCGAGGGTACAGTGCTCCTGAAGTATTGTGAGTTAAGAAAGTATTATGGTGACTCAGACATGTCAGTCTGTGAGAGAGAACTTAAAGCGTGTAGTCAGACCATTGACGTTTTCATCACGAATTGGGCATTAGAGTTTAAAAGGTGTGTTTCAACACACATTAGCTCACTGATGGTCCCCTATACCTAACTTTGCCTCTCTCTCTCTCTCTCTCTCCTCTCTCTCTCTCTCTCCTCTCTCTCTCTCTCTCTCTCTCTCTCTCTCTCTCTCTCTCTTTTAAAAAACAAATGAATCTATGAACCGTGGCAGAGTGGTGTGGTATTGGAATAATCTGTCTACAGAGAATGTTTTAAACACTGGCACCGTTTAATCCTGTCTGGGTCACCAGCACAGGCTTGATATATTTGTTCATTTCAATTTGGTCGCGAACGCAACAGCACGGAACCAAAATGTACGGCACTCTTTCCCTGCTGCACTGCCATAGAAAATAAACAAATGTGAATAAACCATTAGTAATACTACCACGACTTCATAAAATAATAATACTAATAATAATTGGGCACTACATTATTTTGATACAGGTCCACGAGGAACACTGAAGTATTGTGTGAAATTACCTTTTTTTTTTTACAATCTATCTTACCGTCGGAGGCTACGTTTTCCAGACTTCCTGGAGGGGATAAATTTTAATTAGATCATGAAAACTGAAATATGTATTATTCATTTGGTTGTAAAACAGTAAAGTGTATAGGTAATACCCCCCACACACACCACCACCAAAGTATACCTCTTCCCCCCCCTCTAACACCATCACAGTATACCTCCCCCCCCTCACCAACACTCCCGCTTACCTTCCCCATCCACCAACACCCCAACTTACCCCCCAACGCCGGGGGGGGGGGGGGAGGAGGCCGGGAGGGTCCATTACCAAGGTGGTGTATACCAACAGTGGAGCACCAACCAGAGTTCTCCTAAATTCTGGCCTGAACGACACAACAATGGACGCAAAGGATTATTAGCAGCCTAGCCCTCCGAGCCCGGCTTATGTGCACATGTGGCTCTACGGTGCACTCACTGCGGGGACACGGTGCACTGGGGATGCTGCCGCGCGAATACTGCGGTGCTACGGTGCACTTATGTTGCTGCAGTGCATATATTGTAAGTGCCACGGTGCACTTACTGCGGTGCCGTGTGTTGCTATGGTGGAGTTGTGTTGCTTATGGTGCTATTGTGTTGTCACGATACACTTGCATTGTTACTGCGCACTTGCGTTGGCCCGGTCCATCTGTATTGCAGAGACCAGGTATAGTGCTGCAGGAATATTACGTAGAGCACAGTGGCGCCTCTAATGGTAAATGTCAATGCTTTATCACACAGATTTAAAATTCACACTGAATCAGTGGGGAAAAAATTGGCGTATAAACCAAAACATTTCAGCCAGGCCAGACACCGTACGTGGAATGTGGAGTTTTGTACGTTTCCACACACACCCATATATATATATATATATTTATATATATATATATATATATATATATATATATTATATATTATATATATATATATATATATATATATCTGCTCTTACTGTATATTTTAGAACTAAACTAGTCAACATTACACTTCGTAGTGTACTTGAAATGTGTATTGATGAGGCTTCTGGGGTCAGAGTGAGATTTATCGCCTGAACACAGAAGTGAGGGAATTTTTTTTTTATTTATAAAGAAAAAAAACAAAGTACAAAACAGGGAACAAATTTGCAAAACAACACATAAAGCAAACAAATGCGCTTAGACATGAAACAAAGCAAACACCATAAAAACAAACTAAAAAACACATACAAAAGAACACAGGAAAGCGCACACAGAACACATCATGGGACAGAGAATGCATATAATACATAACAAATAAATTACATTAGTACAAGAAAAATACACAAAAATTTCAACATAATCACGAGGACCCATCAAACAAAATAAACAGTAAATCCAAACACTACTCAAGAATATAAATAGCATAAAATAGGTACAAAGAATATATCAATGACAAGGACAAAAATACCCACACACACACACAACCCACACGACAAACACACGGAGCAACTACACCCACACCCGCACACAACTACATCACTAACACCCATTACAGAACAAAAGCAAAGCACAAAACAAATCCAGACCACGCAGGAGTCAGAAACAAACACCCACACCCCACACACACGCACAGACAAGGACACCCACCAGTGCACGCAGGCACAGGGGAAACAACACGCACAACACAAACATAAACCAACCACACGAATCACTCATACTTCTCCGGGTACTCCCGAGCCGGAAACCGTAAGCAATAAGCCTCCCAAATTAGTAGTTCGTCGTCAGTAAGTGTACAACCAGGGTCCGCAACAGGCCGAGGCATCGAATCCGGCATGCCAAGGATGAAACGCTACGCCCGCAGAACCCAGATGGTAGAAGGGCACCAGGGAACAGGCCGCACCAGGTCATCAGCCTGAAAACTCAGAGCAGGTCCATTTCCGTCGATCGCCTCTCCGGCCGGGAGGATGAAAGGGAGGGATTTCTCCCTAGAAGGCCGGTCACAGGGCCGCACACTTGCAAGCACACCGGCCCGCCCACCAAGGAGCGCACTTCGGTCGCCACCGGACACCGCACCAAGCCCTGCAGGCGCCCCAGTGCCCCCACCAACCGGAACAGGTGCCGAGGCCCTCCCGTCGTACATCCTTCGACACCACCACCAGGTCGCGATCACCCGGGGCAAACGCCTACAGAGGGAAGCCACCAGCAGGAGGCACAGTGTCCAACGCAGAAGGCACCACAGGAGGCAACACATCGTCGGCCACAGCATCGTCATCCACCGCATCACGTTCCTCAGCCCATGTCCGGCGAGGCGACGTAGCCTGAGCCGAACGACGGCGCTTAACAAGAGGCCGCTGATTGTCGGAACTGTCACCCCCAGCAAGCGGTGTCCCAGAAGAATCAGCGGCAGGCGGCCCCAAGGCCGGGGCAGCACGATCACGCAGAACCGTAGCCTCAACAACGCAGGGCAAAAGGCCACCACCAGGCACGGAGACTGGAATTGGAGAAGGAAGAGACACAACAGGCGGAAGAGTAGACTCCAGCACACGTGAGGCAACCAGGTGACGGAACCAGCAGAGGAGAAGAGGTACTCGTCAATGAGGAAACTGCCAGAGGCGACGAGGCAGAGGGTGTGGGTGAAGACATACAAACCACCGCCCCGCCAGCCCCAGGAAGCACACGTCCTTCAGCAGGCGATGCAGACTCCACCCCTACAGCATCCCCCAAGGCCACCTGATGCGGATGCACCTCCGCAGTTATCGTACGACGAAGGTCCGAAACAGGCGCCCCTAGTTCCCCCGAGCCCACCGGCGGGGCAAACATATCAGGTCCAGACGTAGCGACAGCTGGAACCGCCAGCTGTCGCTACGCATCTTATTGCTTCTTAATTACAATTATTAATTAACCTATACCGTTGATAGGTTAAGTAATAATTGTAAATAAGAGCAATAAGATGCTTATCTTAACATACTAAGAAGGTTAGGTGAGGTCGGTGTTTTCTATGAAGCTTTTCAAGGTAAACTAAAATATTCACAATCAATTAGTATGTCACATATGCATTTATTAAATAAGCCAATACTGGCTGTAAGCAAGTGCAAGAACGGGTTGCAACGGGACACTGTTTCCACATCTGCAAGTCAACCGACTCTCCTCCTTCAAATATCACAAGCTCATATCCAGTCATTTCACAATCAATAACTTCTAAAGCATACCATAGATAATCAAGTATTATAATATACAACTTCACATGAGAACACATATCAACGAATCAATACCTAAGAGAATATATCATGATATATAAAAAATGTCAACAGGGAATTCATATCTGCAAGACATTGAAATACTGGCTGGAGACGGTACGCCTATATATATATATATATATATAATATATATATATATATATATATATATATATATATATATAGTATATATATATATATATTATATTATATATATATATATATATATATTATATATATATATATATATATATATATATATATATATATATATATATATATATATATTAGGGGTACCACCTCTGGTGCAATTGCAGGGACCACATCCTCGAAGAAGAAAACAAAGAGCATTCAGAGAAGATCTTGTGGATTCTCACTGAATACTTAATTCTTTTCTTCTCCTACCACCCCTATTATTTTTTTGTATGTTTTGTTTATTTTATTGCAATGCTACAGTTTACAGAGAACACACACACACACACAAATATATAACAATTAAACAATCAGCGTTCGAAGACCTCGTCCAGCTCCTCGGAGGTTGGGTGCGTACCCAGGATACAGCACGCATTTCCGCTCTGCACTGCGACACTGAGGCGCTGGAACAGGAAACTGGCTGCTCGTGGGTCTCTAGTTTTCCCAATGAGTTCCTCACCAACCTCCTTTAAAAACTTGAGTGCACATTTACCCCAGGCGCCCAGAGTCTCTGAGCCTATCGGCACGAACCTGTAACAACGTTCTAGGTCTCTGTACTTGTGGATTTTCTGGGTCTCCCTGAAGGTGGCTGCCCCACCTCCCTCCGCTGAGCTGTAACGTAAATAGGTATCAGCCAATGTAGATGCACAGGTGTAATCCCATACGACCTGTTTACCTTCCCTCCATGGCTGCAGGGTGACTCCATCTGGGCGTTTTTGGCTGTTGTCAGGTCTGCACAACTGGGGTTCCCTTTGTGCTGGACACCCAGCTGTAGCCAAACTTCTCTTGATGATGTCATTGACTGCCTCGTGTCTGGCAATCTTTCCCTGTGTCTTACGACAGATGAGACCATGGCTGCCGTATTGGTCTGCCCGTGCCTGGCCGCAAATACACCGGTGCTCGTGGAGATAGGGGCGGCAAGGCGCAGAGCAACACCAATACTTAGGGCCCGATGATCCAGGCGGGTGCCCAATGGCGGAATTAGGGACTGCCAACAGGAAGTCCCCAGCATGGGGGGCTTGCACAGCTAGGAGACGCGCTCTGTCCTTCTGAGAAGCTACGTCCAGCAATGCTTTGGCGATGTTCTCCACTATGGGGCTATCCCATTTGGCCTGTTTACCGTCGTTTGGACAAGTTGGTCGGGTGTGTGAATTGGCGAGTGTGTCCCACCGACCAGCTCCTTCCACAAATTTGGGATCACGAATCCCAATGAAGTTCTTAGGTATTCTTATAAGTTTTGTTACTATGTGGACTATAATTATTTTTATTGGGCCTTTTGCCCATCAACTGGTAGTTCTTTGCCATCTTGGATAAATCCGTAATGCTAGTATCTACCTCCATCCGTTCTCGTAGGTATTGTGCTACCGGCTCTGGCATATTATCTATAAAATTCTCCTGTAAAACTAAATTTTTGAGTGTCTCGTATGTTTCAGCTTTAGCTGAACGAATCCATTTTTCGAACAGTCTCATTGATCATTTGCAAATTCAGTGAGAGGTTGGTTGTGAGTAGGCCTAAGGTTGCAATAAGCTGGCGGTGAGCTTCAGGCGGTGTAATTTCATATGTCCTCAAAATCCGTTCCTTGACTTTACTATATTCAAAATACTTGTAGTCAGTCATGTTTACAAAAATATCTTGAGCTTTACCTCTAAGCCGCCCCTGTAAGATTTTCTCCCACTCTTCCTCTGGCCAGTTCATGGACATGGCCGCTCTCTGAAAATGATTAAGGCAGGTTATGCTTTTATCATAATGCCTGGGGTTTGAATCCCCGGCAGGTGGTGGTACAGTGGTATACGCTCTAAATCTAGCCTCCTCGGTTTTGAGTCTTTGCTCCTCCAGTCTTATTTTCACTAATTCCAGATCTTCTTCTCTCTCCCAACGAGCTGCACTCTCACCTTGGCTAGGCTGGCATAAAGGTGTATCACTGGGCAATAGGCCCTGGTCTATGCAATGCTGTAAATTTAATTCACCAAAGTCCCCTTTTTATCGGTGTCATTTAACTCAACACCAAAGTCATTGCCTAAAAATACTAAGTTAGATTTGGTGAGTTTCTTCATCTCTACCACTGAAGGGTCATTCGCCAGTTCCTGCAATTTAGCCGCCACCACTAATTATCTAACTTGTAGCCAAAGTAAAAATAAAAGAAAAATTGGAAAAAAATACCAAAAATTGCACGGCCCCTGTCACAAGGCCACACTTTCCTCAATTGTGAAGTGATCCAGTTGGATGTCCAGTCAGTGCAAGAAGTATCCTTTGCTAGTTGAGCTGGACCCTAGGCTACACACACCTTTCTGTGGAAAGCAAGAATTTTAGTTTTGGCACTCAAAAATCTATTTTTTTACAATTTATGTATAACTAGTTCATCCCGGACAGGCCTCCACTTGTTATGGAAAAGTATGTAGTTGTACTGAGAGGGCCACTAGTAATAATCAAAGGAGTTCCTAAAATAGTGGAGATTAAAGGCCCGGCCCCCAATAAGAATATAACCAGCACTAAATTACTGGCTTTAGAGTAAATTCGACGGTCTAGTGGTAGATCAACACTCCACTTCAACAGGGTGAATAGAAACTCCTATTTTAGTACTTATTTATTTAACCCTCTAATAACCCCCATATACATTAACACAACTATTCTCTTTACCACTCTATCTTACGTTAAATACTTTGGTCCCATAAACAGGATATAAGGTTTACAATGGCAACTAGGATAAAGACTACTTGGCAAGGGACACTAGCAAGGACTCTAGGTAGCCTGGTACCACTTGAGCACACGTGGGTTCCACTGAAACCCCCCTAGAGTAACTTAGCAATATAAACACTAGCATAGACTATACACATTACTACACACTTATGCCAGAAAACGTAAATGTAACAGGGTACTTATCTTGTAGAACTTAGACACAGGATAAGGTAAGGGAAGAGGAGGAGGAGTAGAAATAGAAACACACAGGGGAGTTATGTCCACCACCACACAGCCAGCCAGAGAGACCTTAAACAGCCTCTGGGCTTCTTATAAAATGCTGCCGGGAAGTGATGTCTAGGTGATCGTACAGCCACAACTATACAAATGTTCACCGACCTTCATTACTAGTTACTTAAACAATTCTAAGGGAAGCTGATACTTAGTTCAATATCATATTTAATAGTCAACAAGCTCAGAGTCTTAATGCTCTGTGAGAAACAAGCTTCATCTTACGTTTGGCAAGGATGACGGGAATACTGCAGAACCAGGCTTTAAGGGGTCCTGCATGTAAATGTTATTGTTAATTAAATATCCTTCTTCATGATCCAATCCTATGAATTAATGTACAGTAATTATTTAGAACGCAAATTGACCTCTGGTTTCCATTTAATGAACCCAGGGTCGTAACAACCACCAACACCCAGTATCACCAACAACCATCAACACGCATCACTACCACTAACATGCATTACCACTAACAACCAGTACCACCAACACCCAGTACCACTAACAAACAATACCATCAGCAAATAGTACCACCAACAACCACCACCAACACAACCACCATCACCAACCATAACCATCAACCACAACCAGGATTACCAACACCCAGTACCCCTGGGTGTTGGTGGTTGTTATAGGTTATAGATATTAGTGAGAGTACTAATTAAAACGAAAATANGTGTGGGTATGATGACTGGTGTATGATGCCTGGTGTATGATGATTTAGTGTGGTATGATGATGGGTGTATGATGAACTGGTGTGGGTATGATGACTAGTGGGGTATGATGATTGGTGGTGGTATGATGACTGGTGTGTGATGATTGGTGTGGGTATGATGACTGGTATGATGACTGGTGTTGGTATAATGACTGTGTCTGTTGATTGGTGTGGGTATGATTGACTGTTGTATGATGACTGGTGTGGGTATGATGACTGGTGTATGATGATTGGTGTGGGTATGATGACAGGTGTATGATGACTGGTTGGGTATAATGACTGGTGTCTGATGATTGGTGTGGGTATGATGACTGTTGTATGATGACTGTGTGGGTATGATGACTGGTGTATGATGCTGGTGTGGGGATGATGACTGGTGTATGATTGATTGGTGTGGGTTGATGACTGGTGTATGATGATTGGTGTGGGTATGATGACTGGTTTATGATGACTGGTGTGGGTATATGACTGGTGTATGATGATTGGTGTGGGTATGATGACAGTTGTATGATGAATGGTGTGGGTATGATGACTGGTGTGGGTATGATGAATGGTGTATGATGAGGTGTATGATGATTGGTGTGGGTATGATGACTGGTATGTGTATGATGACTGGTTGGGTATGCTGATTGGTATGTGTATGATGACTGGTGTGGGTATGATTACCGGTGTATGATGATTGGTGTGGGTATGCTGACTGGTATGTGTATGATGACTGGTGTATGATGATTGGTGTGGGTATGATGACGGGTGTATGATGACTGGTGTGGGTATGATTACCGGTGTATGATGATTGGTGTGGGTATGCTGACTGGTATGTGTATGATGACTGGTGTGGGTATGATGACTGGTGTATGATGATTGGTGTGGGTATGATGACGGGTGTATGATGACTGGTGTATGATGATTGGTGTGGGTATGATGACTGGTGTATGATGATTGGTGTGGGTATGATGACTGGTGTATGATGACTGGTGTGGGTATGATGACTGGTACTCACCTATTTGTACTCACCTATTTGTGCTTGCAGGGGTTGAGCTTTGGCTCTTTGTTCCGCCTCAACCGTCAATCAACTGGTGGTACAGGTTCCTGAGCCTACTGGGCTCTATCATATCTACATTGAAAACTGTGTATGGAGTCAGCCTCCACCACATCACTGCCGAATGCATTCCATCCGTTAAGTACTCTTACACTGAAAAAGTTCCTTCTAACGTCTCTGTGGCTCATGTGGGTACTCAGCTTTCCACCTGTGTCTCCTTGTTCGCATCCCACAGTGTTGAATAGTTTATCCTTGTTTACCCGGTCGATTCCTCTGAGGATTTTGTAGGTTGTGATCATGTCTCCCCTTACTCTTCTGTCTTCCAGTGTCGTAAGGTGCATTTCCCGCAGCCTTTCCTCGTAACTCATGCCTCATGGTGTATGATGACTGGTGTGGGTATAATGACTGGTGTATGATGATTGGTGTGGGTATGATGACTGGTGTATGATGATTGGTGTGGGTATGATGAATGGTGTATACTTACCTAATTGTACTTACCTAATTGTGCTTGCGGGGGTTGAGCTTTGACTCTTTGGTCCCGCCTCTCAACCGTCAATCACTGGTGTACAGATTCCTGAGCCTACTGGGCTCTATCATATCTACACTTGAAAACTGTGTATGGAGTCAGCCTCCACCACATCACTGCCTAGTGCATTCCATTTATTAACTACTCTGACACTGAAAAAATTCTTTCTAACGTCTCTGTGGCTCATCTGGGTACTAAGTTTCCACCTGTGTCCCCTTGTTCGTGTTCCACCCGTGCTGAAGAGTTTGTCTTTGTCCACCCTATCAATTCCCCTGAGAATTTTGTAGGTAGTTATCATGTCTCCCCTTACTCTTCTGTTTTCCAGGGATGTGAGGTTCAGCTTCTTTAGCCTTTCCTCGTAGCTCATTCCTCTCAGTTCCGGGACGAGCCTGGTGGCATACCGCTGAATCTTCTCTAGCTTTGTCTTGTGTTTAACTAGGTATGGACTCCAGGCTGGAGCTGCATACTCCAGGATTGGTCTTACATAAGTGGTATACAGGGTTCTGAAAGATTCCTTACACAAGTTTCTAAAGGCAGTTCTTATGTTGGCCAGTGTTGGCCAGTTGCTTATGTTGTTGTTGTTGTTGTTGTTGTGTGGTGTGTGTGTGTGTGTGTGTGGTGTGTGTGTGTGTGTGTGTGTGTGGTGTGTGTGTGTGTGTCACATGCCCCTTACCCCCATGGTCAACTACTGACCCTCTTCAGGATGAATCCTAACAACAGTTGTCTAACTTCCGGGTACCTATTTACTGCTAGGTGAACAGAGTGAAAGGAAACGTGCCCAACCAATTCTGTTCCGCCCGGGGAGTGAACCCAAGAATGCCAATTGTGAGATGAGAACTCATGCTGGTTAGCATTGTATAAACATTTTGTCTCGCCGTTTTTGGCCTCTGTCAGATTGAAGCATTCTACCAGTGGTAACCAAGTATGGGCGAACACCAAATCATTCTTCAAATGATTAAAAATGTCGATGCTGTTTCTCAAAATTTCGAAGAAATATATATCTTCTCGCTTCTTAAGGTAAAAACACTTGGCAATACTGGAGATAATGTGAGGCGCAGCGACCGCCTCCATTGCTGAGAGTTTTGCAATTCCAGAGAAAATACTTCCATACCATTAGCAAGCTTCCGATAGCACTGTAATAATCTGGTATTAATTTTTACTGACTCTACTTCCTTGGCGAAGTGTTGCAAAAAGCGTTTAGCTAAATTAACACCCTCGCCCCGAGAGGTCTCCGTGGGGATTATGCATGCTGTTAAGTATGTTTTTTTTGTGCGTTAATGATACTTGCTTGAGGAATGACAGTCAAATTCATATAGAATATACAAACTAATATACAATGTACAAACTGACAGAGCATACAAACACATTTGGGTACAATCGCTTATGTAGAGTCTGCACTCTTATAAAGCGAGCACAAAATAGCTATTAGGATATTTTAGGCAAAATCCATGAATACAGAGATGTGATATTGCCCAAACAATACTGTAATTTTGGCAATTTGCTTCCCAGTAACCAATCAACGAAATACAAATCATTATTTATCAAAAATTCTT
>WNGS01002773.1:23490-28490 GCA_020271785.1 Procambarus virginalis | reverse complement strand
TTACTGAAAATTGAGCTGCCACGCCCTCAGCAAGGCAGTCATTATTAATCTTTCTTGTGTGAGTTCAGGTTTATTCTTTCCCTGGCTTATCTAGTTCGCCTCCCCCCCCCCTCTGCCTTATCTCTCCCTTCCCCTTCGTCACACTAATCTCTCTCTCTCTCTCTCTCCCTCACCCCCTTTATTGCTGGTCCCGCGTTTACCTCCATTACTCTGAGTGATGGACTCCGCATGGAGGGTACAAGTGTGGATAGTGTTTATGTCTTCTTTCATGTTCCTTTGTAAATATTCTTGATTGAGTTATGTAATATATAATGTGTGGGACGCTGGTTGATAAGCTCTGGGTCTTATGCATATTTTATACATACTTGTTATTAGATGATGAGATGGGACTGTGGTTCGGTGGGGAAGAGTTTTTGGTTGGGGGTGGGGGGGGGGGGAAGAGGGAATTGACTTTGGAGGTACTGAGGAGGAAGGAGGGACTGGGGTGAGGAGGGAAGAAGCAGGTCTGACCACACCCACCACTAACAAGCTAACCACACATTCTACCTCAGTCCATTGCTCCTTCCTGCCCACCTGCCGAGGGCACAGATCGATGCTGGGGAGAGAGAGGAGGAGTGAAGGGGAGCTGGGGGGGGGGGAAGAGGGGGGGAGGGTGAGGAAAAGGTGAGTGATGGATGGTGGTGCTTACCTATTACTATTTACCTATCAGTGACTGCCTCGCTTCCTTGCTTGGCCGGCGTTCAGCTGCCGGTGATCCAGATAGGTCGGACACGCTCCCTTCATTTAGTTATCATACTCACCTTCCAAGTGCTCTACTGTCATACTTGCTGAGCGCTGACTCCTGGTAGCCACTCAGCCCTTCCTCAGGGCTATGTGCTACCTTCCTGCTAATTACCACACCGGGTCTATGTTTTTTACATTTTATTAAGTACCAAAATGCACAAAGCAATTAGATCAATAATGTACTTCCTATCCTTGGTTAGCTTAATGTTAGGTATAGGTTAGGCTGTAATTACCTTACGTGAGGTTAATTGTCTTCACGTCCCGTCCCCTAGCCTGCAGGGCACCAGCTTGGTGTGCTGTTGGTGTCCTAGCCTGCAGGGCACCAGCTGGGTGTGCTGTTGGTGTCCTAGCCTGCAGGGCACCAGCTGGGTGTGCTGTGGGTGTCCTAGCCTGCAGGGCACCAGCTTGGTGTGCTGTTGGTGTCCTAGCCTGCAGGGCACCAGCTGGGTGTGCTGTTGGTGTCCTAGCCTGCAGGGCACCAGCTGGGTGTGCTGTGGGTGTCCTAGCCTGCAGGGCACCAGCTTGGTGTGCTGTGGGTGTCCTAGCCTGCAGGGCACCAGCTGGGTGTGCTGTGGGTGTCCTAGCCTGCAGGGCACCAGCTGGGTGTGCTGTGGGTGTCCTAGCCTGCAGGGCACCAGCTGGGTGTGCTGTTGGTGTCCTAGCCTGCAGGGCACCAGCTGGGTGTGCTGTGGGTGTCCTAGCCTGCAGGGCACCAGCTGGGTGTGCTGTTGGTGTCCTAGCCTGCAGGGCACCAGCTGGGTGTGCTGTTGGTGTCCTAGCCTGCAGGGCACCAGCTGGGTGTGCTGTGGGTGTCCTAGCCTGCAGGGCACCAGCTGGGTGTGCTGTTGGTGTCCTAGCCTGCAGGGCACCAGCTGGGTGTGCTGTTGGTGTCCTAGCCTGCAGGGCACCAGCTGGGTGTGCTGTGGGTGTCCTAGCCTGCAGGGCACCAGCTGGGTGTGCTGTGGGTGTCCTAGCCTGCAGGGCACCAGCTGGGTGTGCTGTTGGTGTCCTAGCCTGCAGGGCACCAGCTGGGTGTGCTGTTGGTGTCCTAGCCTGCAGGGCACCAGCTGGGTGTGCTGTGAGTGTCCTAGCCTGCAGGGCACCAGCTGGGTGTGCTGTGGGTGTCCTAGCCTGCAGGGCACCAGCTGGGTGTGCTGTGAGTGTCCTAGCCTGCAGGGCACAGGTAGGTGAGTGGTTGTTGTGGTGGCGAGTGGGGTCTGTAGTGATTGTTGCGGTGGTGAGTGGGTGCAGTAGTGATTGTGGTGGATTGTTGTTGTGGTGGATTCAACTGAACCCGCTAGAACAGACCATCACTGCTTGCCAGCTATTTCCAGACTGTTCACAAGAAATATTTTCGACGATCCACTTATTAAAGAACCTGACTTTTCAAAGCTATTTTAGCAGCAAATGGTTCGCCCTGAGTGTCACTGCCATTTAGGTTAGGTTAGCCAAACTGTTGTAGATGGCAGGCCGTGTGTGTGACCTGTGGCATATTGTGACAGACGGCGGCCCGAGGTGGAAGATGGCAGAGCGTGGAAATAGCATACCATGGCAGGCTGCAACCCGTCCTCGCAAATTCGTATAGTCAATATTGACTTATTAAATAAGTGCATAGGTGACACACTTAACATAATAGTTTCCCTTGAAAATCTTCATAGAAAATACCGACCTTACCTAACATACTTAGTATGTTAAGATAAGCATCTTATTGCTTCGTAATTACAATTATTACCTAACCTATACCTATAATAGGTTAAGTAACAATTGTAATTACGAAGCTATAAGATGCTTATTTTAACATACTAAGTAGGTTAGGTAAGGTCGGTGTTTTCTATGAAGCTTTTCAAGGGAAACTATTATGTTTAGTATGCAGGTAACTAATAAGTCAATATTGACTATACGAATTTGCGAGGACGGGTTGCAGGCTGCCGCAGGTGGTGGGTAATACGGGATAGCAGGCTATCCGGATAGCAGGCTGTCGGGGATAACAGACTTTGTGGAATGACAGTTTTGTCGGTACTCACTCCTAGAGCCAGCCGAGTCAACGTATAAGCCAATCGTATATTTAAACGCAGACATACAACAGTTTGGACAGATACATACATACAAGCATACATACATACATACATACATACATACATACATACATACATACATACATACATACATACATACATACATACATAGAGAAGTCCGCAACAGATAAGCGTACGCAGATGTTTTTCTTCCTGATAAATTCAGATAACACACAGATAAATAAAAGTTCAGAAAATTGTCCTTTCATATCCTTGTGTGCGTAGAGGAAAAACTTAAAAAAAAGGGGATCGCGGCTTTTTTTTTTTTACAGTAATAACAGCTCCGAGCCTTGCTATTCGTCTAAAAAAACTGGAACAAAAGAGTGAGTGAACCTTTGTCACTTAGTCGCGCGTCCGGCGCTAATGTGGAGGCGCTCCTGTGATACTGGGGGGAGGGGGGTCCCCCCCCCTCCTCATGTTGGGGAGGGGAAGTGAAAGGGAGAGGAGGAAGAGAAGGAGGGGGATATAGAAGAGAATAGAAGGCGTGAATGAGAAGAGGAAGAACTAGGGGTGGAAGGGAAGATGTGTGAAACTAAAGGAAAGATACATGAACGTAACTGGAGTAGACATAATGAAAGAAATATGAAGAAAAATAAATTTAAAGAGAGGGGAAGAAGAGATAGGAGAGAGAGAGACATATTAGTATCTAGGAAGGGAATGAAAGAGACGTAGAGAGAACTGGAAGGAAAGTAATAATGGAGAGAAAGATAAAAAAAATAAATAAACGAGGAGTACTGGCAGGAGCGTGTGCGCCCGCACACACACACTCTTGCACACTGTCCAAGACATGAGGTTCGAAATTCATTAAGCATTTACGTGTCCCCTTACGAAACCTGTACATCTTTCCTCGACCATGGCGGCCTCGTCTGTAAGCTATAAGTCCAAGTCCAAGCTCGTAAGCTCATTAAAGAACTTACGAGCTTGGAAACGCTACGAGGTCTTCTTTTCAGGCTACAGTCTTCCATGTAGACTACGAGGTCGTCTGCAATCCAAAATTAATATAGTTAGGGACAACCTCGTAGCGCTTCCTGGAAACACAAACCGTAACTGTCTCTATTTTCCGCTTGTTACCTTGTAAGAAAGTTGTTACATCTTGGCTTAACGTCTTTATGACGTATTAGAACGTGTTACAACTTGCTATATTGGTTGTTATAATGGTTAGAAGGTGTTAAAACTTGTTCGAACGTTTACCAACGTCGTAGTTCTGTGTGTTTGGCGGGTTCAGACCTTATAAGTGATTAATAAATACAAATTAAGCCGCAATGATTACCTTACCTATGATTTCGAGGCTCAACGTCCCCGCGGCCCGGTTCCCGATCAGGCCTCTTGTTGCTGGACTGGTCAACCAGGCTGTTGGATGCGGCTGCTCGCAACCCGACGTATGAATCACACCTGGTTGGTCAGGTATCTCTGGATGTGTTTATCAAGTTCTCTTTGAACACGTGAGGGGTCGGCCAGTTATGCCCCCTTATGTGTAGTGGAAGCGTGTTGAACAGTCTCGGGCCTCTGATGTTGATAGAGTTCTCTCTCAGAGTACCGACTGCACCTCTGCTTTTCAACGGGGTTATTCTGCACATCCTGCCATGCCTTCTGGTCTCATTTGGTGTTATTTATGTGAGCAGGTTTAGGACCAGCCACTCTAATATTTTCCACGTGTAAATTATTATGACTCTCCCTCCTGCGCTCAAGAGAATACAGATTTAAGCATTTTAGTCGGTCCCATAGTTTAGATGTTTTACTGAGTGGATTCTAGCAGTAAAGGATCTCTGCACGCTCTCCAGGTCAGCAATTACTCCAGCTTTGAAAGGGGCTGTCATTGTGCAACAGTATTCCACTCTAGAGAGCACTAGCGTCTTGAAAAGTATCATAGAACATCATTATATCATGACTGAGAAAAGATGTACAGGTATCGCAAGAGGACATTAATAAATAAATAAATAAATAAATAAATAAACGTAGTAATTGTCAAGATGAATTATAAATATATGTATTGATATGATAGAGATAAAGTATTAACAAAAATAGTAACCCATTAAATAAGTACGTTCTTTGTTACTGAATCATTCATTTTCTTTGGTGCAATGTGATTTGGGGGGGAGACTTAATTGTGTTCCCATGGGGTCTGGCTGGCGTGCAGAGAGT
>WNGS01002773.1:0-12622 GCA_020271785.1 Procambarus virginalis | reverse complement strand
TTTATATATACAAGAAGGTACATTGGAGATTGTGAGGATACATTGCATAGTAATTACAGTCTTGTAAAGCACTAGTACGCGCAGCGATTCGGGCAGGTCCTTAATCTAAGAAAATTTTAAGTAGGTAAATACTTGCAAAATTTATAAAAATTATAACAGTTATATAGCAAGAAAAAAATAAAAGATGAGAGAAAATTGTAGGTATATTAAAGCACATAGTAGCTCAGATTGATTGCAATGACAGCTTGAATGGTAGTTTAAAAAAAATAGTAGGCACAATACAGCATATGGCTAGCACATAAAAGAAGACAGCAATGAACACAATGATAAAGTTGTTTGGGTTAAGACATAAAGATTGGGAGATTGGGTAACACTAGATACAGAGCAAATTTAAAGCTCAGTGTAGGAAACTACGAAGATGAAATTAGGTACTTTTTGTTTTTAAATGAGGCAAAAGTTTGACAGCTTTTCAATTCACTAGGGAGTGAGTTCAATAGACTGGGTCCCTTAATTTGCATAGAGTGTTTACACAGATTAAGTTTGACCCTGGGGATATCAAAGAGATATTTATTTCTGGTGTTGTGATAATGGGTCCTTTACATCTGTCCAGGGAGAGTTTCAGAGCATGGTTTGCATTAAGAACAGGGTTTTGTAAATGTAGTTGACACAAGAGAATGTGTGGAGGAGTTAATATTTAGCAAGTTAAGGGATTTAAACAAGGGAGCTGAGTGTTGTCTGAAAGCAGAGTTTGTTATTATTCTGATAGCAGATTTTTGCTGGGTGATGAGGGCTTAAGGTGGTTTGCAGTGGTAGACCCCATGCACAGATACCATAATTAAGATAGGGATAGATTAGTGCATAATATAGTGAGAGGAGAGCAGAGATAGGGAATATAATATCTTATTTTAGAGAGTATACCAACTGTTTTAGAGACTTTCTTAGTTATGTGTTGAATGTGGGTGCTGAAGTTGAGTCTCTTGTCTAGGAATAGGCCAAGAAACTTGCCATCATTTTTATTACTGATGTTAATGTTGTCTATCTGTAGCTGAATTGCATTCGATGATTTGCTTCCAAATAAGATGTAGTAGGTCTTTTTATGTTTAATGTTAGTTGACATCCATAAGTGGACTTTAAATTCAATATTCACAACATTATTTAGTGTATGTGGTTGGGATCTGAATAGATGAGGGGTAGTATCATCAGCAAACAATATAGGTTTAAGAATATTAGAGACATTAGGCAGATCATTGATATATATAAGAAAGAGAAGAGGTCCTAAGATGTTGCCCTGTGGCACTCCACGGTTATTGGTAGAGTGGAAGTGGTTGTATTATTGATGGTTACACATTGGTGTCTGTCACTAAGATAGGATCGTTGTATTAAATGCTATTCAACTACCAAATCCAGTCATCCACTAAACTCAAACTAGATCATAATATCTTACAAATCTATAGTTACCTTCCCATAACACACATTTATATTAGCACCAGTTCTCGCCCATATATATAAGGCAAAACAAGATTTTCTAGTATTGAACATAAAGCGCTTTACTCTCTAGATCAGACCCCACTCCTAGCCTGGTACATTATATCGGGAAGAGACGGAAGGCCTCCTAATCAAAGTGTAATCCTCTGGTACTAAGCCTGTGTGTGCTTAGCGTTGAAGCTACCGCACAGTCTGTCAGCCATTGGGAGCCCAGCTCCAAGTCTGCCAACCTTTCATCGACTCAGCCGCCACCTCCTTCTAGCCAATTGTCGTGCCGTCATCCTCCACAGCATCGCTGGTAATAATAATATAGTCAAAACTCAATAATACCACCTGGCCTTCAATACTTGTCGAGGGAAAATTAAACAGAACCTCTAAAAGTAATCAGTTTACTGGGCATATCAAATAAGGCACCGGAATAACAAAAAGAAAAGACTAAGTTCTTTACAACTGATACTGTTTCACATTACTAACTTTACTCAAAACTCTTCGGAATCATCCTCATCATGCACCGCACTGCACACCCGCTGAGCTGTCACTAGGCTCTATCCTAGTGCACTGGTAACCTAACTCTATCATGCTTCAAATCAAACAATACAGAATGGTGGTGTTACAAAATATGACTAGTGGGGTGAGGAAGCAGTATCATCCAGTCACTTAATATCCTCAGAGTTCCACCACATAAATCATAGAGAAAATATCATCTACCACCTGTCAAACTGGTGCATATCTGTAGACTGATCCATTTCACATCAACAAAGGTACATATTATATGTTACATGGTCATTAGACCGTACAAATTCCTCACAAATGAGAGCAGGACACAGCGCGGCCTCTCGTCTGAATAGTCAACCGAGTAGTGAGCTCCCAAGAGGCGGGAGACACTTTATCCACTCCTGATATCATTGATATATACACTAAATTCTAATATATAACAATATTAATTGATATTTGAAGTGAAGTGAGAAAACGGCGATTTTGTATTCTCAATACGTTAAAATTAATAAATGTGTTGTTTGGTCGGCCGGCTGGCTGGCTGGTCGGCCGGCTGGCTGGCTGGTCGGCCGGCTGGCTGGCTGGTCGGCCGGCTGGCTGGCTGGTCGGCCGGCTGGCTAGCTGGTCGGCCGGCTGGCTGGCTGGTCGGCCGGCTGGCTAGCTGGTCGGCCGATCAGCGACCAACAGTTCCCAGCAAACCACGTTATTTTAACTAGAATTACATTCTTTCATAGTTGTAACAACTTAATAATCTACAAAAACTTTGTGGTTAGGTTGTGTTTACACGGCGCGGCCGGACACTTGACGTGTCACCGGCAGGTTGTTGACACGTCAGCGGCAGGTTCACGCATCCTCGGAACCACAGGGGAAATTAATTACACCATTTGAAAGGGCCGGAGAGGAGCATAAATACAATACAAATCCTAACGGGAGACCTACAAGAAATATGGAAAACGACTAATTTAGTTCCAATATACACAAAGGGTGACAGGCAAGAGGCACTGAACCACAGTCCAGTGTTACTAACTTGTATACCATGCAAGGTGATGGAGAAGATCGCAAGAACAAACCTAGTAACACATCTGGAGAGAAGGGACTTCGTGACAAAACACCAACATGGGTTCAGGGATGGCAAAGCTTGTCTCTGGTTTAATAGAATTTTACAACCACGTGACAAAGATTAAGCAAAAAAAAAGAAAAAAAAGATGAATGGACAGATTGCATTTTCTTGGGATCTCGGAAAGCCTTTGATACAATACCCCATAAGATGTTGGTGCATAAGTTGGAGAAACAGGCAAGAGTAACTGGAAGGGCGCTCCAGTGGATAAGGGAGTACCTAAGCAATAGGAAGCAGAGAGTTATTGTGAGAGGTGAGACCTCAGATTGGCGTGAAGTCACCAGCGGAGTCACGAAGGGTTCTGTATCCTATCCTGTTTCTGATATACGTAAATGATCTTCCAAAGGGTATAGACTCATTCCTCTCAATGTTTGCTGATGATGCCAAAATTATGAGAAGGATTAAGACAGAGGAGAACAGCTTGAGTCTTCATGAAGACCTGGAAAAACTGAAGGAATGGCCTAACAAATGGTTGTTAGAGTTTAACCCGAGCCAATGTAATGTAATGAAGATAAGTGAAGGGAGCAGGAGGCCAGATACCTTTGGGAGATGAAACTTTTCAATAAACAGATAGAAAGACCTGGGGGTTGATATCACGCCAGACCTGTCCCAAGAAACCCATATCTAGAGGATATCATCAGCGGCATATGCCAGGTTGGCCAACATAAGAACGGCCCTTAGAAACATGTGTAACGAATCATTCAGAACCTTGCATACCACATATATCAGACCAATACTGGAGAATGCAGCTTCAGCAAGGAGTCCATATCTTGCCAAGCATAAGACTAAATTGGAGAAGGTTCAGAAGTTTGCCACTAGACTTGTATCCGAGCAGAGGGGTAAGAGCTACGAGGAAAGACTACGGGAATTAAACCTCACGTCGCTGGAAGACAGAAGGGCTATGGGGGACATGATCACCACATATAAGGTTCTCAGAGGAATTGATAGGTTAAATAAAGTCAGACTATTTAACTCAAGGAGCACACGCACTAGGAGACGCAGGTGGAGGTTGAGTACCCAAATGAGCCATAGAGACATTAGAAAGAACTTTTTTTAGTGTCAGAGTAGTTTACAAATGGAATACATTAGGAAGTGATGTGGTGGAGGCTGACTCCATACACAGTTTCAAGTCTAGATATGATTGAACCCAAAAGGCTGTACACCAGTTGATTGATAGTTGAGTGGCAGGACCAAAGAGCAGAAGCTAAACCACCGCAAATACAACTAGGTGAGTGCACACACTCTCACAGTGGGCCTCGCGGCTCAGTGGACAGCGCTTGGGAGTCGTAGTCCTAAGAGCCTCAGGTTCGATTCCCGGCTGAGACGGAAAGAAATGGGCAGAGTTTCTTTCACCCTGATGTTCCAGTTCACCTATCAGTAAATAGGTACCTGGGAGTTAGATGGCTGCTACGGAATGCTTCCTGGGGATGTGTGTGTGTGTTAGAGATATATATGTAGTAGATATAATAGAGAAAAATAGATTGGTTAGAAAGGCGGGGTCCAAGAGCTAATAGCTCGATTCTGAGGTCACAAAATTATAAGTACACACACACAAGCCTTTGCTAATCCGGAGTACCAGTCACGTCTCCAGCATTCCTCTCGCCCCCTCCCCCCTCCTACTCCCCCTCCCCTCCCCCTCCCCCCCCCCCCCTCCCCCGCATCCCTGGTCAAGAGTTGACGGTAGAATCATATTGATTGATAGGTATTTCCTAATATTATTAAAGTATAGTTAAATATGAGGGCAGCTGCACGTGAGGACACAGGTGTAGGGGAAGTCAGTCCCGGCCCTGACTATTATCAGCTCTAAGCATGGTCAACTATTTGAAAAAAATGCCAACATTGATTTTCAAGACGTGTTGTTGAAAAAATAACATAATGCGTTTCTTAACAGCTTAAAGTCGAATTTTAGTCTTTTTATTATATTTTTCCTTCTACTATATTTTTCATTTACATCTTTTCTTCAAATAACTAATTTGTATAATCCTGTGACGCTTAACTGTGAGGGCTGCGTCCCTCCGAGGGCTAGGCTCCTCTGAGGGCTGCGTCCCTCCGAGGGCTAGGCTCCTCTGAGGGCTGCGTCCCTCCGAGGGCTAGGCTCCTCTGAGGGCTGCGTCCCTCCGAGGGCTAGGCTCCTCTGAGGGCTGCGTCCCTCCGAGGGCTAGGCTCCTCTGAGGGCTGCGTCCCCCCTGAGGGCTGTGCCCTAGGCGGCTGCCCAGTTGGTGTAACGGTAGCGCGACAAGCTGTAATTTCTACGTGGAAACATTAGTGAAGGTGAGGCTAAAGGCTGAAGGAAGAGCTGTGCGCGCGTAGCAAGGTTGGTAATACCCAGCTCGACGCCCAGGGGGCCAGATTCACGTAAGCACTTACGCAAACACTTACGAATCTGTACTTCTTTTCTCAATCTTTGGCGGCTTTGTTTCCAATTATTAAACAGTAAATGAGCTCTGAAACACCAGAAGGCTGTTTATAACAATAACAACAGTTGAATGGGAAGTTTTCATGCTTGTAAACTGTTTAATAAATGTAACTAAAGCCGTCAAAGATTAAGGAAAGATGTACACGTTCGTAAGTACTTGCGTAAGTGCTTTCGTAAATCTGGCCCCAGGGCTCCTCCCTGCACTTTCGTGGCCACGTACGAGGTCTGTACTCCTTACCACCATCATGCCGGCTTGATCTGTGGAAACAATTTTCGAAGTTTAAAGTATTACGAGGTTTTCCCAAGACATGCAGATGGGTGACACGTATATGAGGGTCGGCAGCGGGTGGACACTACCTTTCCTCCCAGTACGGGTACGGCGTGGATTTAATTTGGCTTGTAACCCGTAGGAAGCTCTCACTTGTCCCCCGACACAACACCCAATGGGTACCACTCTTTTGATCAATACATCTATATGTACATTTGGTCGGCAAGCGGCGCCAAAAACAATAAACGTTGTCTATATCGACAATACATTTCCGTGTAACACTCTCTTCAAGGTAAATGAAAAAAAAATCAGTCTAGTACTAACAAAATTTATATAATAATAAAGTAAAAAAAGATCACAAACCACCGTCAATCAATAATTAACCGAGTACCGTGTCGGTATTATCCGGTGGTTCAGCCCTCAGTTTTGTATCACCACATATCTCCCGTCATCAGCCTTGTAGATGGTGTTGTATTGATCCACGCCGCCTACTGCACCCCACACAGCCTACCTCCAGGGCCTCTCCACTAGGCAAACCTTTGTTATGCGACCAGCCCGTTCTCACGGCTGGGCTGGCGTAACATATGAAGTGGTTTCACCAAACTCGAAGCGTTCGAACCAACAAATACTTTATCCAGGTACTGAAAATACAAATAATTGCCAGGAGAACGTAACCATCTAGCCATCAATACAGCCGCCCCTGCTTAGGCTTCAATATCTCCCCTGCCTAACAATCAATGCAGTCTCTCCTGCCTAGCCATCAATACAGTCTCCCCTGCCTAGCCATCAATACAGTCTCCCCTGCCTAGCCATCAATACAGTCTCCCCTGCCTAGCCATCAATACAGTCTCCCTTGCCTAGCCATCAATACAAGTCTCCCTTGCCTAGCCATCAATACAGTCTCCCCTGCCTAGCCATCAATACAGTCTCCCTGCCTAGCCATCAATACAGTCTCCCTTGCCTAGCCATCAATACAGTCTCCCCTGCCTAGCCATCAATCAAGTCTCCCTTGCCTAGCCATCAATACAGTCTCCCCTGCCTAGCCATCAATACAGTCTCCCCTGCCTAGCCATCAATACAGTCTCCCTTGCCTAGCCATCAATACAAGCTCCCTTGCCTAGCCATCAATACAGTCTCCCTTGCCTAGCCATCAATACAGTCTCCCCTGCCTAGCCATCAATACAGTCTCCCTTGCCTAGCCATCAATACAGTCTCCCTTGCCTAGCCATCAATACGGCCTCCCCTTGCCTCATTAACCTCTAATGACCAGATTACCGTGTTTGACTACCGGAGCTGTCACACAAAGACGGGAGAGGGGATAATAATGAATATATCTATTACAACAAAATAAACATTTGCCCCAAGGGGCGAGTTTATTGGCAGCGCCCCTCATCCTGTGAGTGGACACACTGTCATAGCAGCATGTTCAACACTCCCCATTAAGAAGAAAACCCGCTGGGTTGTCCATCCTATCACTTGTACCCAGACACAGCTGGGACTTGCCCAACTGTCTCAAGTGAACAGCTTATCAGACAAGAAGATTAATACTCGTCAACCCTTTTTTATTTATTTATATATACAAGAGTTCTTACATTCCTTAAAATTTTACGTTATCTTGCGGGTGGAAAATGGGGGAATCTCTTAAGAACAGTATCTATATTTGACAAATAGTGTTTTCCTAACTCAAACAATGTGGAGATTATTATTCTACACATATTTCTAATGACTCTTAGATGTTCACATTCTCTCAGGTAGTGGTCAAGGCGGTGTCCATCACTCTCATTACAGATTCTGCAACTCCTCTGCTTCACTGTTGTTTCCATTCCGAATCTCCATGGATATTTGAATCGAAGACGGATTCTTGCTATTACTGAGTCTCTCCTACGGTCACCTCCTCTTCACCATATTGATTGGGATTGGCAGCAGCAACCATATTGTACCATCGTACAGATTCACTGATTTGTTCTTCTATCCTCCTTTCCTCAGTTACCTTGTCACGATGATATTGCCTGAGTCGGTCGAGCGGTTAAGGGATCCTGTACGCGCAGAGTGCTCCTGGCAGTATGGGTTCGAGTCACTTCTGGGGTGTGAGTTTTCAGTTGCATATATCCTGGGGACCATTCAGGCTTGTTCGCATTTGTGTTCCTCACATGTGCCCCAAAGAATGAGGTGATTTGATAAAATACCCATGCCCAGATTACCAATCGAGTGCCGGGGGGGGATGGAAATAGCCTCGGCTACCATCCTCTTTTGTCTGGTCGTGTTGGTCGAGCGGTTAGGGATCCTGTACGCTAGCAGAGTGCTCCTGGCAGTATGAGTTCGAGTCACTTCTGGGGTGAGTTTTCAGTTTATATATATATATAATATTATATATATATTATTATATATAATTATATTATATTTATATATATATATATATATATAATATGCGAACAAGCTTGAATGGTCCCCAAGCCAATATTCAACTGAAACCTCCACACCCCAGTAGGATTCGAACCCAGACGCGCAGGAGCACTATGCACCATGGCGTACATGTTTCTTTAACTACCAGACCACACTCTACAAAAATGTTAGAAGCCTAATATTTACTTTCGATAAAAGCCTAACTTGTATGAATACACTCTAGTTTCCTATTCCCTGACTCAGTGAATTATTATGAATTATTATACTCTATCTAGGACTAAAGTGACCCATCTTCAGTTATTTAAACTTAAAGTACGTAAGTAAAGCATCTTAAGAGATGTGTTTCATAAATGTTAGATAAATGCTCGTAAACTCCAGGCTTCCCTCGTAAACAATGGTTCAATGTTCGTTAATCCGGCCGCCAAACCTCTTGGTTATGAATCACGAACACTTTTCTTGTGACAAGTGATTACATTCGAATTTTTCTTGAGCAGTACTTCACTCCCTTCCTGTGTCCTCATCACAGCTTTCAGCGCTTCACCCACGCACTGTAAATGCTTGCCAACAGAACCGAGCAGCTACTTAACCTATCCTAGGCCTAACTATTCACACAAAATTGTAAAATATATTTGTATATAATTACTTCCGAGAAAAATCTCGTTTTTGGTTTCACAATTCTTTAACATCTACGAAGGGTCTTTGGGGTCAGAAATAGGTTGGACGAGCAAAGCCTGAGGATAAGTAGGACTTAAAACAATAATCACTAAATGCAAGAGATGAAAACCCCATATAGCAATTCAATGTTTGTTGAATTGGGTTCAACAATGTCCGATTGAACAGAGTATACCGACACATAGCCAGCCAGCCTTTCTTATTTAATTATATAGATTTTATCTAAATATTCACACCCTAGGACACGAATGCCCTCACTACCTATACCCCCCACAGTCTTACGGGCACGGGCGACACAATGTCCTCCATAAGAGAACTACATATGAGTTATGAAAGATGAGTGCTTTAGCTACCCCAGCGGACCCCATACTATCGACCAGGCTGGGTAAACAATGGTCGAAGACCCAAGCGGGAAATGTGCCTTGTCCACATCTTGGAGTCGTTTTCTTGGGCGTGTTTTTACTCGCTAGTTGATACAATGTTTGTTTTTAGTGTCAACAAACCCCCGTGGCTTTTAATGCCGCTGGAGTAACCTCTGAAGAATTCTCGAAATTTATTTTTTGGGACAGTGTGAGAAATAGAAAGCCGTGGGACTGTGTGTAAAGGATTCTTTGTATTTTGGTGGAGAATACGGCACATTGTGGGAATATAAGCTCTCATATATGGGGAGGAATGTGGAAGCATATTGCCAGAAAGTATTCTTGTAGCCTTTGGTGAAATGCTCGTATATAAACAGGGAAAACGTTTGAAAAGAGAAAACGTTCTTATATATCGCTAAAAAAAATGGTTGTGATTTTCCTGGACAAACGTTTGATATGTCACCCTCATTCAGGATGTTTTCTCTCTCTTCCCAACACAACAAATACAGTTTAAAAAGGAAATCTAAAAAAAACAAAAACATTCAGAATAAAAAATGTGTCTAGTTTTTTTAATTAACATAAAAAAATAAACATGAAAGGAAACTTGGTATTAAGTCTTGCTAAATGGAGCATAAAATATTACGATGAAACAGGAAAAAGACTCATCGATACTCTTGACTTTTCACTCTCCTACGATACGTTTCGATTTATTTTTCCCCAAAAATACCTCTAGATGTACTTGTACGATATCGTGTGATTTACCTGTCTGTTACGATACCTCTGATTTACCTCTCCCTTACCACACTGACTTATCTTCCTTCTAAGATACTTTCTTTGCTCTACGATACCCGTTGATTTACTTTACTCGGACGATATTCCAGACTACTGCCATTAGCGATATTATGAAAGACAAGATAAAGAATAAAGGGGAAAAATATAAATAAATATTATTATTTATTATTATTATTATTATTATTATTATTATTATTATTATTTTATTATTATTATTATTGTAATTATTTACAGTTCGAAGAGAGAGTAATTACCATAGAAAATGGAAGTCTAGACATATTTTACAAGATATTCGCAAATTCGAAAAATTCACTATTCGCATTGGGTAAATTTTAAATAAGGTATCTTTTTAATTAATGTTTATAATGTTATATAATCAAAGGATTAGTTTTAAACATCTGTCATTATTCAAACTACATGCTATCATTATTCAAACTACATGCTATCATAATTCAAACTACATGCTATCATAATTCAAACTACATGCTATCATTACTCAAACTACATGCTATCATAATTCAAACTACATGCTATCATTACTCAAACTACATGCTATCATTACTCAAACTACATGCTATCATAATTCAACTACATGCTATCATTACTCAAACTACATGCTAATATAATTCAACTACTGCTATCATTATCAAATACATGCTATCATTACTCAACTACATGCTATCTTTTTTCAAATCAAATTTTTCCCACGACGTTCGTACCTATAAAAAAATCATGCCACATAAAATAAACATTCATTATGATCCACGATAATTAAATTAAAAGTTTGGAAGGAATA
Organism: Procambarus virginalis; assembly: GCA_020271785.1. NCBI lineage: Eukaryota > Metazoa > Arthropoda > Malacostraca > Decapoda > Cambaridae > Procambarus > Procambarus virginalis. The sequence continues at coordinate 1,819 of WNGS01002773.1, read as the reverse complement.
ATGATGAAGCAGAAGAGGTGCGCGAGCTCCGGGAGGCGCGCGTGCCGCAAGTCAATGATCCCACTTAGAGATGATGGCATTAAATTCGTGAAATAATTGTAGCGGGCCGAGTTATGACTTGTTTGTTATTGATGGTGTTGTCTGGGTTAAGCTGAGGTCTGGCACTGTACTGTGGTGTGGCACTGTGCCGAGTTTATTACAGTACCGGGGAGTGACACTGTGTTTAGCAATATCGCAATCTGGCTTATGCCAGACGAGACATGTTGATCACATTCATCTACCGTACATTGTCGTAGATACACCTGTGATCGGTGGAGGTAGAGGCAGCCAGGAGACAGGTGACACCGGTACTAAGATCCCCCACAGTCGAGGCCGGTGGTATTGGAGAAAATAGGGAGAGTTAATAGAAAAATCCCAGCATGTGAGGTTTGCACTACAAGGTGTGTTCTATCTCCTGGAAACTGTCTCCATCATTATTGAGTCAATAATGGAGCCCTTGCATAACCCTAAAGTATAGCATGCTTGTCTCCGTTTCCTTGCGGATAGGAATGTCACCAAGGCTAATGGAGGCGTTGCAAGGGTCTATTGGCAGTTTTGTAGTGGACAGTTTAACATTGTCTAGATATACTGCTTTTAAGAGTTTGTCTTATGTTAATAAAGTTTGGCTATTTCGCGTAAGATTCAATGGCTATTAAGGCTTCGCTATAATCCACAAACTTGGTATCTATCTCGTCTTGTCTTGTACACTGAATGATTTTCTTGACTCAGAGACACTTGATGGGTTACTTCAGCACCAGCCTTCCCACAGGGCGATCTGCACGTCCTATATTACTTATAGATGTGTTGCAGTTCAAGCAACCGGAGCTTTTGGGGTGGTCGTCAGGTGACTTTGTGCAAGTATGGGAGCCAGGTGTCAGCTGGGAGTAAACAAAGAGAGGAAGTGGGATGGATGTCTATGCATGACTTTCTAATCCGTGCATTATATGGTTGCATATAAAGGTTACTTGTTTACAGTCTACAGAAACACAAGTGTAAACAGCCATGTTACTGAGGAAATATAACAGTGGGGGGCCCTACTCTCACCATCTTCTTGAGGTTATCTTGAGATGATTTCGGGGCTTTTTAGTGTCCCTGCGGCCCGGTTCTCGACCAGGCCTCCACCCCCAGGAAGAAGCCCGTGACAGCTGACTAACACCCAGGTACCTATTTTACTGCTAGTCAACAGGGGCATAGGGTGAAAGAAACTCTGCCTATTGTTTCTCGCCGGCGCCTGGATCGAACGGGACCGGGACCACAGGATCACAAGTCCAGTGTGCTGTCCGTTCGGCCGACCGGCTCCCTTAACACTATATCTCATAGCTCACCATAACACTATATCGCACAAACTCATATTTTACGTGTCAGTTTCCCTAGACCATTATAGTGTGATCATTTCATAGATAAACAAATATTCTGCCTGAGAACATGTGCCTCACAGGGCAGAGCACTGACGCAGTTAAATATGCAAAGACTTTCTCTCTCTCCAGAAATAAGTTGATCTTTCTGGGCCGTATTCTTCTATCACCTCGTGAAACTGGGAATAATTCCGCTTAACTCTAGGTCTTTGAATTCCTTCTATTCATATGCAGGCAATGAATATCGTAACTGTGCTGGAATTTCCTCGCGAATTGTTCTCTTTGGTGGTTCAAACGTTCTAAAGTTCCCCTGTTCTACCTTTCCATCTGGTCTCTCCTCTACCCCTCACATCTCCCTTCCCCCTCCCACCCTCTGGATTTCTCTCCTTACCGTCTGTCTTCCACTCGATGGACACTATCAATCC
>WNGS01002770.1:42112-59370 GCA_020271785.1 Procambarus virginalis | reverse complement strand
AGTGTGAGAGGTAGTAGTGTGAGAGGTAGTAGTGTGAGAGGTGGTAGTGTGAGAGGTGGTAGTAAGAGGTAGTAGTGTGAGAGTAGTAGTGTGAGAGGTGGTACTGTGAAGGTAGTAGTGTGATAGGTAGTAGTGTGAGAGGTGGTAGTGTGAGAGATAGTAGTGTGAGAGGTAGTAGTGTGAGAGGTAGTAGTGTGAGAGGTGGTAGTGTGAGAGTAGTAGTGTGAGAGGTAGTAATGTGAGAGGTAGTAGTGTGAGAGTGGTAGTGGTGAGAGATAGTAGTGTGAGAGGTGGTAGTGTAAGAGATAGTAGTGTGAGAGGTAGAGTGTGATAGGTAGTAGTGTGAAAGGTAGTAGTGTGAGAGGTGGTACAGGAGCTGGTACTGTGTGAGGTAGTGTGTGAGAGGTTGTCGTGTCAGAGGTAGTAGTGTAGAGGGGTTGTGAGGGGATGGTTCACCAGCTCACTTACAATAGTGCTCTTATGCCTGTGGGAGGCCAGTACACTTGTTAAGTGCACTTGTTAAGTGTGCGGACTTAACTTTGGTAACCAGCAACCGAAACATCTAGTGTTTGAGCTACGTGAGAGCCCCAGTCACCAGCAGTCCAGAAATGTTACCGTGGCCGTGGTAGCATGTCTGTGGACAGAGATAGAGCCGATAGCATCTCTCATTGTATAGCTAGGGCGAGACTCTAGTTTGCGCGGGAAAACAGTTAGGCCTGGCGTGGGTAGCTGCGGGCCACCCGCGCGCTAGCCACTTGAGGCGTCGCCATGGAAACAGACGCCATCTTAGTAAACATCTTGAGCCGCCATGTTGGTCGGCCATCTTGGAGTTGCCCTAGGGGCTATGCTACACCGTCGCTGATTGGAGGAGAGGGGTAGGCCCCAGTATGCCTTCCTCTCATTGGTTATTCGAGGAATACGCGGGAATCGACGGTGTGAGCGTCATTCTGGAGGAGCCATCACCCTGTCAAGACGCTCCTATGCACATTGGCCGATTGTGTATAGGGCGCCGGGTGGCTTAATTAACTACTCAGCTGCTGCACCTCCTGCTTCATCTACGACAGCGGTCGTCACAGAATCCGGCCGAAGTCGTCGCTTGGAGGGGAAAAGACAGTGTACAGTGGGTATAGAAGATCTTGTGATCGGTCTGGGATCGTGGGGTAACGTGCATACGAGCAGTAACAGACTCGTAGATCCCATACCAGTGATGATTAGACTTGCTAGTGCTCTGTAGCAGTCGATGGGAACGGGGAAATAAGTGTTAGTGCTTTAAGGCAGATTTCCCATGTTTGTTTAAGACGATATCATTGTGCGCGTCACCTGTGTACGAACGCTTCACTTACCGGTGGGTCGAGGGTACGAAACAAGCCGTGTTGTGGGAGGGTTCGGTGCGCGCCATTGTACGAACGATACCGCGGAGGTACCAACCGCAGCCTACCACCACTGAGCCAGCCACCCATAGCGGGGTGCCTGATGTATGGGAATGGTGTGTGTAAGCCGGCAGTATGAATGTAAGTACCTATGTGTGTATTTCTGGTGATTAGTAGTCTCTAAAGCTTGAATTCGAGGTCAAGTGTTCCGTCGCATTGTCACGCAGCACCTGTAGGTGAAGTGAAGTGTGGACGAGGAGATAATCACCCTTGTTGTCATCTCGTCAGTCCTGAGGGACGTACGTCTTGTGAGCACAGACGTACAGAGTGTGTGTGTGTGTGGGTACACACGGAACAGAGTATATACATAGATTAGCCAAGGACTGAGAGGATGTCCATGTAATAATTATATTATTCCATTGTGGTAATTATTCATTCTTGATCGTCCGTGGGACGGAGTGATATCATTTCATGTGTAGTCTTGCAGGTGTGGAATTTCAACACTGAGCGCTCAGGTATGTGGTAACGTCAGTGATTCCTGGCAATGATTATTGTGGAGTGGCCCCAGTGTGGTTTTAATTAATTTGTATTGTTCCCAGGGGCCGTGAGAAGTGTGATATATATACATATTGTGGTTGCAGTATTAACGTAATTTTGGTAGAATTTGGTGAGTGACGAGGCTGTCGGGAGTGACAGCCCTCGCTCTGTCGAGTAACGTAAAACTCGGGAGTGTTTATTCGGCATGCGTGATCGATAAATCACTCACCCATGTGATTTAGGAGTGCGAGATCTCCTTAGTGTTCCCAATAACGTTTGATAGCTGTAGGCTACATGTGTCAGCAGTAATTAATATATATATATATATATAATCGTAGTGTCACGGTGCCCAGTGTTATTGTGTTATTTACTGTGTGGTTATTGCAAATTTGGGACCTATGTTCTAGGGGTTATTGAGAGCACTGGGGTCATTTGCAACAGTAAATAAGTAAGTGTTGAGCAGTATTCTAATACTTGGAAATTAGAGTACTTGCGTGTGTGTTGTTGCAAAGGGGTTGTCATTGTTAGTGATTGTTGCTAGAGTTGAGCAATCACCGTGGGTGACTGCAGTTCAGTAAAGTCATTGTGGGGGCAGTGTTCTAGAGGGTTCATGTCCTGTATGTTATTTTACTAGGTTCTGCAGTATTGTCATTGCAACCGGATTGTAACGTAAATCACTGTGATTTGTTAGTGTGATTTGTCATTGTCGTGGGTGAACTCGGCTGTAGACGAGTACTTGGATATACATATATTCTCCTGTTTATCTGGTAGGACATCGAAGTCCAGTATTCAGTGAGGTGATTGCGAGGCAATTAAATAACGGAACCGCCCATTGCTTAAGAGAATTTGTTCTTTTACAATATGAGTAACGTAGAATACGCTTGGGTTAATTTACTTTCCTGCAAGCAGCTACGGTAGTCTCAAGGAGCCTAGCCACCAGCCAGATAAGAATTAGAGTATTGTCTGTCGTAATTAACGGTCAGTGGGCCGGGTAATTGACGTGTTTCAGGAAGTCAAAGTAATTAATCTCGATCCTTGTTGATCGACTCACACGAAGGCTACATTGTTCCATTAACGTAACGTCGTTATTTATGTCCGGAAGTACCGGCACTTGATTGACTCGTGGGAAGAGTAACGTCATTTTAGAATAACGTAAACGTGGTGCCTAATTACTGTTATTAGCCACCTGAATTGGTCTGAGTATGGAAGGCTCAGACGGAATTCATACCTTAATGTAAATTGCTGAGCCAGTGTGAAAGGTTGCGTATTTAACTGTTTAATTATTGATCTTGAGGATAGTAATTAATTACTCTAAAGGTAATCACGAGTGATTACCGTTCTCTTAGCACTTTGGACATTGTAAATCAGAGTTTACCATCGCTGAGTGATTAGTAACCGATTAACGTAAATTAACGTAACTAGTAAAGAGATTAATCAGCTGTCTGGTAGTACAGGGATTAATGGGATTTTCTCACTGAATGCTCGACGGGTAGAGTGTTGTGTAATTTCCGCGTTACTAGTGACAGTTGTAGAGAAGGTTATGAATTAACGTAAATGTTATTGTTATTAACGTAAATCAATTGTATTGATTGTTGATCGTCCGTGGGACGAAGTGTTAACGTAAAGATTAGTTTGAGGAAGGGTGCTGGAGTTGCCAGTGAACCCATTAGTTATTGATGTCATTGAAAGGCTACTGATTTGATTGCATTGCAACCGCTATTGCAGGTGTAGACTGCACTGAGGCGTAGAACAGTTAGGAGGTTACTGGAGACGTGTTTCAGAACTCACTGTGTCATTTGTTGTAATTGTGATTATAGATCTGTTAGTTCTTGTTTCTTGTTGATTCCTCTGTGGTCACGCTTATGTTGAGTTAGTTCATTATGCAGTCCGAGGGGCTGGTGTCTAGCTGTCATTGATAGTGTCACAGGAAGGATTTCGAGTAACGTCATTGACATTCTTTTGTTTTGTTGTAGTAGTTAGTACTTTATTGAATAAACTAAGTTGTTATGTTAACACTGTCTTTTTGTTACCCCCCACACATTATTATTGTTATGCAAATGTTCTTCACACTCGACTATTGGAGACTTATTTCTGAGCTTTGGATCAAATATACGGCACTACACAACAATAAATTATTGTTGTGAGAGCCCAGGACCTACTCGTTAGATTCGCTTCGGCGATTAGCGAAGGTCGACGACCTAGTGGAGGGGATTTCAATTTCATTGGGGTCTCGGCGTTTGCTCGCGCCTAGTCAATTGTTCGTACAGGGTCCCAAAGTGAGGAATGAGCTGCTTACTACACTGGTGTGTTAGCTAAGCAAGTCCTTCCTCAGGCGACCTAGTTGAATATCACGACAGGAATAATGGTTAAAGAATAAAGAAAATTCTTAGAAATTTTCCGAGCTCAATTCCTTATACCAAATTTCATTTATTCCAATGTACTGACGTAAGTCAGCACAGCTCACAAAAACTCTCACAGTGGTACTGTGAGAGGTAATAGTGTGAGAGGTAGTAGTGTGAGAGGTGGTACTGTGAGAGGTAGTAGTGTGATAGGTAGTAGTGTGAGAGGTAGTAGTGTGAAAGGTAGTAGTGTGAGAGGTAGTAGTGTGAGAGGTGGTACTCTGAGAGGTCGTAGTGTGGGAGGTAGTAGTGTGATAGGTATTAGTGTGAGAGGTGGTAGTGTGAGAGGTGGTACTGTGAAAGGTAGTAGTGTAAGAGGTAGTAGTGTGAAAGTTAGTAGTGTGAGAGGTAGTAGTGTGATAGGTGGTAGAGTGAGAGATAATATCTCATTATCTATAAAACAAATTAGGTGCTGTTTTTAGTCCTATATCATCTGCATTCTCTCTGATTTATTGTTGAAACGGTTGGCAGGGAGTCGAGCTGGCTCTCACATAGACGGTACTGAGGCCAATGTTTTGTGATACTCTGATGATCTAGTTCTGTTTACACCAACCAAAAATGGTAAGGAAACCTTGATAGTAATACGTGCAAGTCATCGTGCAGAATACATATTAACGTTTAACCCTGCCTAATGTGTTGAAGTTTCCTTAAATTCACATTATTCGTGTTATATTGATCCCAAACTAACTTGGCAGAGAGATTCATGTAAAAGCATATTGGGCATATTATTTACTTGTCAATTTTTCAGATGGTATTAGTGACCTAAATGTTAGAACAAACGTCATTATGAAGTAATTGGGTCATCTTCATGCAAGGTCGAAAGTAAGTTATTAAACAGTCAGTGTCTCAGCTTGTATGGAATTGTGGATGGAGAAAGTATATATTTCATTGCTTTCAGAGTAAATTTTGAATAATTCAGATATATTTTGAATAAATTCAGAATAAATTGTGAATAAATTCAGAATAAATTGTGAATAAATTCAGAATAAATTTTGAATAAATTCTGAATAAATCATAATACATTTTGAAGAAATTCCGAAGAAATCAGAATAAATTGTAAATAAATTTACTAATCAGAATAAGCTTTGGATATAGACGTATCTGGCAGCTCTCTGAAAACCCAAATGTCGAATACACAATGTGTCAATTTTGTAAGAGAAAAAACATGCACTCTCTTGAACATTATATTGTAGAATGTCCCATATTGACTGATTTTCGCCCTCCTGGGCTAAGGTATGCTGAACTCTGTAACTGCTATATGAGTACTGGAACACCTGATGATACCCAAGATTGACTATGTAATACATCTGTTTGTATAGATGTATTACCTATATATAGATGTATGGGAGCCGGTTGGCCGAGCGGACAGCACACTGGATTCTGTGGTCCGGGTTCGATCCCGGGCGCCGGAGAGAAACAATGGACAGAGTTTCTTTCACCCTATGCCCTTGTAACCTAGCAGTAAAATAGGTACCTGGGTGTTAGTCAGCTGTCACGGGCTGCTTCCTGGAGGTGGAGGCCTGGTCGAGGACCGGGCCGCGGACACTAAAAAGCCCCGAAATCATCTCATGATACCTCAAGATAAGAAGAACATGTATTGTACCTATACAATATGTCATACATCTGTTATACATGTATTGCACCTATAACCTGAACTTGTAAAAAACATTTTCATCATCTTCATTGGTTACGTGTTTAAAAACACACTAGTTCTATAGAAGCTATCTTACCCTGTCAAAGTAGGANTGACCTAACTTTTCTCCTGGTAAGGCGACAACGCTCTATTTCTGTTCAAAATTTCAAAAGCTGAGCCACAGAGTCAGGAAAAATCAGTAGGACTGAGGTGTTGCGCTTGCACCTCTGGCTGAGATCCTGTTTCTCTCCTGGCGTGAGAGTACAAACAGTATGATCCATGGAGACATCATCCACAACTCGCACCGGTAACGAGTAATGGGAACAAAATCTACAACATGGGTACCAGACTGGAGATGGATGTCGGCATTACTAGTGTTTGCAATAAATAATGTAACAGTACCGTCCTGCACTGTGTGCCAGGAGGGTTCAACAAACGTACCATTCACTTTACACGTTTCACTTTTGCAATCACATCCGACAACTCAGGCACTCCCTGAACCTTAACTCTTATTCTGGTGAGAGAATGAGAGTGCAGCACAGTGTCAGTAGCCGTGGAACCACTGACTTCAGAGATGGAAGCTGCCAGGCGAGCAAGACAACGAGATCCGTTAGGGCGTCCCCTTCCAGAAGATCCCGATACTCACTCTCCTTAACAACTGCACCACTACGATGCTTCAATCGAGTGCCTATTTTCTCGGTATGCTAACACGACAATGATCTGACAAACCTACGCTAGCAAGGCGGGTGTCAACGAAATTAACGTAGTCCTGAATGAAGATTGAACTCATGGCCCTGTCGATACATGCTACACAAGGGTATGACGTGGTCTTTGATACTTATGTTCCAACGATGGGGAAACAATGCAATATTTTCATCAATCATGGTGTACAGACCTAAGAGAATGTCTCCAGGAAAATGAATAATGTCAACAACTAAACATGTTATAGACAATGTGACATCATTGAACTTGAGTGGGAGGTCAATTTCACCCTGAACTTTTACTTTATTTCCTGAAATACCACTTAGAAAAGGAATGTGTGACTGTTTTAAAGTAGTTGGGTGCTTACTTTCAATGTCTCTAAGAGCTGAAGGCTTGACAATATTAATTTTTGCACCTGAATCAAGAAAAACTTTTAAAACTCTACCATGTACAATGGCTGATACAAGGGGACCATCACTTGAGACTGGACAAGTTACTACTTTTGACTTATGTTGTCTGGGATATCTGCGTCTTGTCTGGGTTAATGTACTGTGGTTCCGTCAACATCTACAACTGGTCTAGAGTCAGTGTCCTCCTCTGTCAAGTGTCCAAATCTGTTTTGGGTATCTACTGCATACACAGGGAGGGCACTAGGATTGGTTAGCGGATGGCCTTGGGGGTTTCCCGACGACATGGAGTGAACATTCTGAACTCCAGCATTCTGTGACTGCGTATTATAATTTGAAGTTGCATTATAGTTGGGCTGGGAGTTGTAATTACGAGAGTTCTGATAATGTCTTGGACGCTGTGAGCCTCGCCAAGACTGACCATGGGAGTTACGAGGTGGAGATGCCCTTTGCCTAGCTCTACAATCCGCAGTGTGGTGACCGACTTGCTTATGGTACTTGCAATATGGTAGCCTAGAATGATTAGATTGACGAGGGGACCGAGAGAATTGTCTAGGAGGTGATGATCTAGGTGCGGACCAACAGTCCCTTGCGATGTGGTTACTTTTACCACAATGCCAACATGAGGAAGCGGATGGTTGTGGACTATGGCGTTTCGGCAATTTATGAGGCGGCGAATTTGAATTTGACTGGGGGCTACGAGCATGGGTGCGGTTCTGCGACCAAGAGTTTTGAGAATTTGTGGAAGGCTGCTGAGAGCTTGTTACTACATTTACAGTATCAGAGGGTGGCAACAGTTGAGCACTTCGGGGAGCTAGTTTATCAGCGGCATTGTTAATGGCTTCAAATACTTCACCAATTTCATGTTTAACACCAAAATTTTGTTGCTCAACGATTGGCTTAGTATGCTCGGGGGCAAAATGCATTAGAGTACCAAACGCTATCATTTTAGCCATAGACTCAGGGGACAGATTATTGTCTTTATCTAACCAAGTCGAATTATTCATAGCCGAAACTAGGGCATAAAGATACTGATCGAGACGGCTAGTAAATGCATTAAACGACTCACCAGGCTGCATGGTGGCATTGGCAATTTTCTTGACTAACCTATACGGGTCAAGGTCTCCTTTATTAACAAAGCGACGGCGAAAGAAATCTTTAAATTCAGACCAAGACTGGAGGCTAACAATGGCTTTCTCATCAACAACGAAACGTGCATCACCTCTGGTTGTGTCTACAGCTGACCGTGCAATTGCCAAGTATTCGGCATCAGTAGGCTTAGAAAAACGTGCAACTGTTTTCGCTTCAACCTTACTAAACCAAGATTCTAAAAGGCGCGATTCGCCAGCAAAAAGAGGAATAGCCATTTCCTGAGCTGATCTCTGGCCATTGGGATGAGCAACTGCTCCTGTTGAGTCTGAGGGAGTTTCAACAGTGGTAGGCATTGTTACAGCCGTGGAATTAATATTTGAACGCAGATTATAATTAAGTGCACCTGGCATCAGATATAGTATACACAAAATAAACACTCAAAAAAATATCAACTTGGCTAAAGTAAAAAATTGGCAGAAATAAAATTATTAAATTGGGCTAGGCAAGAAAATAATTAAGAACAAGCAAATTGTGAATTAATTTTAGCAATCTTTCATTAAAAATGACTGGAATTAAATGTATGTAAATTAATTAAACAGACTAAGCACAGTAATTTAGAATAAAAACTGGAAAATGCAATTGCAAAATTTCATTAAAAAGATTCAACACAACAAGTGGCAATGCATGAAAAATGGATTTAGCAAAAACAAATTGCACACAGGCACATGGGTAACATGCTATGATAAAAGTGTAAAATAAAATGCGTAAAGGATTAATTTCAAAGTTAGGTCTGGAGAAATATCAGAATTTTTCTATGTTCAATTGTCTATGGAAATCTCAAAAACAATTTTCTATTATGCAAAATAAACTGCTAGAACAATTATTTCTTACTTCTCTAGAATTTGAGTTCACTAATGACAGCATTAACAATTTATGAATAATGGAATTAATGCAGGAAATATTGAAATGACTCAGAAACTGTGAGAATGGAGAACTGGATCAGCTCCAATATTTAGCAAGTCACTGAATGGTTAATTCACAGGATATTATGGATATTATTATGTAAGTCACTTTATAGAACTTGGCACATTGTTCTCAACTAACAATTACTTATCTCAGGGTTGCAATTCATGAGAATCACAAGTAGCCAAAATTGGAGGAACGTCGTGAAGATCTGAAGAGGCACATGTGAGGTGTGTTTACAAACTGGTACGATGGCAACGCTCCTAGCGGCGGTTGCACGAAGCTGGGGGACCCCACAGTAACACGAAGATGGGAGCACGAAGATAAATTCTAAGACAACGATATTGCGACGATGACGGTGGAGAAAACAATAGGACGAAATTCACACAATTGGTTTAGCAGAGGCTGGCGGTGATGGTGAGAAGCGATGAGGTGTCGATGTGGCAACGTGGCGAGGCGTCGATGTGGCGACGTAGCGACACTATAAACAAACAATCATAGTCTTTTTTTTCACAAATTCCTTGAATAACTAGTAGAACACCCCACAATTATCAATTGACGCTTGCGACGATGGCTGACGACGATTGCATTAGCGTGAACACTCACAAAGCTTGAGGTGGTGGTAGGTGGTGGAGATGCAGGTGGCTCCACGTGGCGCGCGATTTTCAAATGGCTGGCGCGGGAATCTTCCCTTCTCACTGTTGAATTAGCGTTCAAACAGGAAATTATTGACCCTTACTTCTGATAAGTTGGTCTGGAGTAGGATTTGATGACAGGACCCCGGTCTGACACAATATTTGATGCGTGGGTGGCAGGATGGTGGCGTATGGAGGCGGTGGCGGTGGAGGCGGCGGTTGCACGAGGCGATGCTGGTTATCTTGAATTTCCCAGAAAAAAATTTCTAGGTCCCACTGCTGCTACCAGTATTCTTTGCCTTGTGGGGGATTGAATATTATACACCATAGTCGCTTGTAGGTTTATTGACTGAGACAAACAGATATATATCTGGCCAGCCGAGGTCCTCACTACTGTGGGTCTGTGGAGATGACTGAGCCTGCTGCAAGCATGGCTGGAGACTGTGAATGTGACATGACGTCAGAGGCCTACTCAGCTGTGATTGGTTATGTTTCAACTGGCGCGGAATTTGAATATAACATATATATATATAATATATATATATATATATATATATATATATATATATATATATATATATATATATATTTATATATATATGCACATACTTGCATGAACCACAAGAGAAGATTAACAATCTTTAGACAACACCCACCAGTGGGACTCGAACCCAGAAGGCACAACTATCTTCCAATAGCTGCCATAACTAGTATGCCCTAACCCACTACACCAAGTCAGACCACTAAAAGAGATAGAGACTTCGAAGTATTTACCTCAAATATCTCCACCTCCCAAGGGCGCCAGATTAGTGAGGGGTTACTCAAGCATTTTTCATCAAGCCACTGTCAATGTGGGAGAACTCGTGTCTATGCTATAAGCACATACTTGCATGAACCACAAGAGAAGATTAACAATCTTTAGACAACACCCACCAGTGGGACTCGAACCCAGAAAGCACAACTATCTTCCAATAGCTGCCATAACTAGTATGCCTTAACCCACTACACCAAGTCAGACCCCTAAAAGAGATAGAGACTTCGAAGTATTTACCTCAAATATCTCCACCTCCCAAGGGCGCCAGATTAGTGAGGGGTTACTCAAGCATTTTTCATCAAGCCACTGTCAATGTGGGAGAACTCGTGTCTATGCTATAAGCACATACTTGCATGAACCACAAGAGAAGATTAACAATCTTTAGACAACACCCACCAGTGGGACTCGAACCCAGAAAGCACAACTATCTTCCAATAGCTGCCATAACTAGTATGCCTTAACCCACTACACCAAGTCAGACCCCTAAAAGAGATAGAGACTTCGAAGTATTTACCTCAAATATCTCCACCTCCCAAGGGCGCCAGATTAGTGAGGGGTTACTCAAGTATTTTTCATCAAGCCACTGTCAATGTGGGAGAACTCGTGTCTATGCTATAAGCACATACTTGCATGAACCACAAGAGAAGATTAACAATCTTTAGACAACACCTTTAGACAACACAACACAAAGTGGAGATATTTGAGGTAAATACTTCGAAGTCTCTATCTCTTTTAGGGGTCTGACTTGGTGTAGTGGGTTAAGGCATACTAGTTATGGCAGCTATTGGAAGATAGTTGTGCTTTCTGGGTTCGAGTCCCACTGGTGGGTGTTGTCTAAAGATTATATATATATATATATATATATATATATATATATATATATATATATATATATATATTCTCTTGCTGATAGTGCAATATTGTCTTATGAGACTTGACCTACTTAGTGAGGTTATAACTGAGGTGTCAGGAGTTAGGCTACCACTTGATAGGCAGACGACAGAGTCCTGATGGTATTGGAGTGCAACCTGACTACAATAGTATAGAGTGTTGGAGTCATATTATTATACGTGTATATGTATTGTGCATGTGCCTTGTCCAGTAAATGTATTTAAACTAGCTGGTGTTTGCCCTTGTTCTAGTGAGGCTTCCCAGAAAGTAGAAAAGTGGAAGAGAGAGAAAGAACCACAGCTGTGGACAGGGTAGAACAGAATAATAATATGAGAAAGGGGGATTGAGGAGGTCATACCAAATAAGAAGAGAGAGGGGAGTCACGGCAGCTCGAGTGGGTGTGTACATATGAAAACGAGGTAAGTATTGGAGCTGCATCCCCTAAACGTGTGATGTTAAGACCCTCTCCAAGTGCCAGAAGCACCCAGGGTGATCTCCTGGTCAAAATAAGCATTCTACGGATTTTAGGTAGATTGTCCGAAAGGAAGGACGGATAACCAACAACATCAACAACAAAAACATAATAGGTCGTACTGTGAGAGGTAGTACTGTGAGAGGTAGTACTGTGAGAGGTAGTACTGTGGGAGGTAGTACTGTGAGAGGTAGTACTGTGAGAGGTAGTACTGTGAGAGGTAGTACTGTGGGAGGTAGTACTGTGAGAGGTAGTACTGTGAGAGGTGGTACTGTGAGACGTGGTACTCTAGGAGGTAGTACTGTGAGACGTGGTACTCTAGGAGGTAGTACTGTGAGACGTGGTACTCTAGGAGGTAGTACTGTGATAGGTAGTACTGTAAGAGGTGGTGCTGTGAGACGTATTACTGTGAGAGGTGGTACTGTGGGAGGTAGTACGGTAAGAGGCAGTACTGTGGGAGGAAGTACTTTGAGAGGTGGTACTGTGAGCGGTCGTAGTGTGAGAGGTGGTACTGTGGGAGGAAGTACTTTGAGAGGTGGTACTGTGAGCGGTCGTAGTGTGAGACGTGGTACTGTGGGAGGAAGTACTTTGAGAGGTGGTACTGTGAGCGGTAGTAGTGTGAGAGGTGGTACCGTGGGAGTAGTAGTGTGAGAGGTGGTACTGTGAGAGGTAGTAGTGTGAGCGATGGTACTGTGAGCGGTAGTAGTGTGAGAGGTGGTATTGTGAGAGGTGGTAGTGTGAGAGGTAGTTCTGTGAGAGGTGGTACTGTGAGAGGTAGTTCTGTGAGAGGTGGTAGTGTGAGAGGTAGTAGCGTGAGAGGTAGTAGTGTGAGAGGTGGCACTGTGAGAGGTGGTAGTGTGAGAGGTGGTAGTGTGAAAGGTAGTAGTGTGAGAGGTAGTAGTGTGAGAGGTAGTACTGTGAGAGGTAGTAGTGTGAGAGGTGGTAGTGTGAGAGGTAGTAGTGTGAGAGGTAGTAGTGTGAGAGGTAGTAGTGTGAGAGGTAGTAGTGTGAGAGGTAGTAGTGTGAGAGGTAGTAGTGTGAGAGGTAGTAGTGTGAGAGGTAGTAGTGTGAGAGGTAGTAGTGTGAGAGGTGGTAGTGTGAGAGGTGGTAGTGTGAGAGGTAGTAGTGTGAGAGGTAGTAGTGTGAGAGGTAGTAGTGTGAGAGGTGGTAGTGTGAGAGGTAGTAGTGTGAGAGGTAGTAGTGTGAGAGGTAGTAGTGTGAGAGGTAGTAGTGTGAGAGGTGGTAGTGTGAGAGGTAGTAGTGTGAGAGGTAGTAGTGTGAGAGGTGGTAGTGTGAGAGGTAGTAGTGTGAGAGGTAGTAGTGTGAGAGGTAGTAGTGTGAGAGGTAGTAGTGTGAGAGGTAGTAGTGTGAGAGGTGGTAGTGTGAGAGGTAGTAGTGTGAGAGGTAGTAGTGTGAGAGGTAGTAGTGTGAGAGGTAGTAGTGTGAGAGGTAGTAGTGTGAGAGGTAGTAGTGTGAGAGGTGGTAGTGTGAGAGGTAGTAGTGTGAGAGGTGGTAGTGTGAGAGGTAGTAGTGTGAGAGGTAGTAGTGTGAGAGGTGGTAGTGTGAGAGGTAGTAGTGTGAGAGGTAGTAGTGTGAGAGGTAGTAGTGTGAGAGGTGGTAGTGTGAGAGGTGGTAGTGTGAGAGGTAGTAGTGTGAGAGGTGGTAGTGTGAGAGGTGGTAGTGTGAGAGGTAGTAGTGTGAGAGGTAGTAGTGTGAGAGGTAGTAGTGTGAGAGGTGGTAGTGTGAGAGGTAGTAGTGTGAGAGGTAGTAGTGTGAGAGGTAGTAGTGTGAGAGGTAGTAGTGTGAGAGGTAGTAGTGTGAGAGGTGGTAGTGTGAGAGGTAGTAGTGTGAGAGGTGGTAGTGTGAGAGGTAGTAGTGTGAGAGGTAGTAGTGTGAGAGGTAGTAGTGTGAGAGGTAGTAGTGTGAGAGGTAGTAGTGTGAGAGGTAGTAGTGTGAGAGGTAGTAGTGTGAGAGGTGGTAGTGTGAGAGGTGGTAGTGTGAGAGGTAGTAGTGTGAGAGGTAGTAGTGTGAGAGGTAGTAGTGTGAGAGGTGGTAGTGTGAGAGGTAGTAGTGTGAGAGGTGGTAGTGTGAGAGGTAGTAGTGTGAGAGGTAGTAGTGTGAGAGGTAGTAGTGTGAGAGGTAGTAGTGTGAGAGGTAGTAGTGTGAGAGGTAGTAGTGTGAGAGGTAGTAGTGTGAGAGGTAGTAGTGTGAGAGGTGGTAGTGTGAGAGGTAGTAGTGTGAGAGGTAGTAGTGTGAGAGGTAGTAGTGTGAGAGGTAGTAGTGTGAGAGGTGGTAGTGTGAGAGGTGGTAGTGTGAGAGGTAGTAGTGTGAGAGGTGGTAGTGTGAGAGGTGGTAGTGTGAGAGGTAGTAGTGTGAGAGGTAGTAGTGTGAGAGGTGGTAGTGTGAGAGGTAGTAGTGTGAGAGGTAGTAGTGTGAGAGGTAGTAGTGTGAGAGGTGGTAGTGTGAGAGGTAGTAGTGTGAGAGGTAGTAGTGTGAGAGGTAGTAGTGTGAGAGGTAGTAGTGTGAGAGGTAGTAGTGTGAGAGGTAGTAGTGTGAGAGGTAGTAGTGTGAGAGGTGGTAGTGTGAGAGGTGGTAGTGTGAGAGGTAGTAGTGTGAGAGGTGGTAGTGTGAGAGGTAGTAGTGTGAGAGGTAGTAGTGTGAGAGGTAGTAGTGTGAGAGGTGGTAGTGTGAGAGGTAGTAGTGTGAGAGGTAGTAGTGTGAGAGGTAGTAGTGTGAGAGGTAGTAGTGTGAGAGGTAGTAGTGTGAGAGGTGGTAGTGTGAGAGGTAGTAGTGTGAGAGGTAGTAGTGTGAGAGGTAGTAGTGTGAGAGGTAGTAGTGTGAGAGGTAGTAGTGTGAGAGGTAGTAGTGTGAGAGGTAGTAGTGTGAGAGGTGGTAGTGTGAGAGGTAGTAGTGTGAGAGGTGGTAGTGTGAGAGGTAGTAGTGTGAGAGGTAGTAGTGTGAGAGGTAGTAGTGTGAGAGGTAGTAGTGTGAGAGGTAGTAGTGTGAGAGGTAGTAGTGTGAGAGGTAGTAGTGTGAGAGGTAGTAGTGTGAGAGGTAGTAGTGTGAGAGGTAGTAGTGTGAGAGGTAGTAGTGTGAGAGGTAGTAGTGTGAGAGGTAGTAGTGTGAGAGGTAGTAGTGTGAGAGGTGGTAGTGTGAGAGGTAGTAGTGTGAGAGGTAGTAGTGTGAGAGGTAGTAGTGTGAGAGGTAGTAGTGTGAGAGGTAGTAGTGTGAGAGGTAGTAGTGTGAGAGGTAGTAGTGTGAGAGGTAGTAGTGTGAGAGGTAGTAGTGTGAGAGGTAGTAGTGTGAGAGGTGGTAGTGTGAGAGGTAGTAGTGTGAGAGGTGGTAGTGTGAGAGGTAGTAGTGTGAGAGGTAGTAGTGTGAGAGGTAGTAGTGTGAGAGGTAGTAGTGTGAGAGGTAGTAGTGTGAGAGGTAGTAGTGTGAGAGGTAGTAGTGTGAGAGGTAGTAGTGTGAGAGGTGGTAGTGTGAGAGGTAGTAGTGTGAGAGGTAGTAGTGTGAGAGGTAGTAGTGTGAGAGGTGGTAGTGTGAGAGGTAGTAGTGTGAGAGGTAGTAGTGTGAGAGGTAGTAGTGTGAGAGGTAGTAGTGTGAGAGGTAGTAGTGTGAGAGGTAGTAGTGTGAGAGGTAGTAGTGTGAGAGGTAGTAGTGTGAGAGGTAGTAGTGTGAGAGGTAGTAGTGTGAGAGGTGGTAGTGTGAGAGGTAGTAGTGTGAGAGGTAGTAGTGTGAGAGGTAGTAGTGTGAGAGGTAGTAGTGTGAGAGGTAGTAGTGTGAGAGGTAGTAGTGTGAGAGGTAGTAGTGTGAGAGGTAGTAGTGTGAGAGGTAGTAGTGTGAGAGGTAGTAGTGTGAGAGGTAGTAGTGTGAGAGGTAGTAGTGTGAGAGGTAGTAGTGTGAGAGGTAGTAGTGTGAGAGGTAGTAGTGTGAGAGGTGGTAGTGTGAGAGGTAGTAGTGTGAGAGGTAGTAGTGTGAGAGGTAGTAGTGTGAGAGGTAGTAGTGTGAGAGGTAGTAGTGTGAGAGGTAGTAGTGTGAGAGGTAGTAGTGTGAGAGGTAGTAGTGTGAGAGGTAGTAGTGTGAGAGGTAGTAGTGTGAGAGGTAGTAGTGTGAGAGGTAGTAGTGTGAGAGGTAGTAGTGTGAGAGGTAGTAGTGTGAGAGGTGGTAGTGTGAGAGGTAGTAGTGTGAGAGGTAGTAGTGTGAGAGGTGGTAGTGTGAGAGGTAGTAGTGTGAGAGGTAGTAGTGTGAGAGGTAGTAGTGTGAGAGGTGGTAGTGTGAGAGGTAGTAGTGTGAGAGGTAGTAGTGTGAGAGGTAGTAGTGTGAGAGGTAGTAGTGTGAGAGGTAGTAGTGTGAGAGGTGGTAGTGTGAGAGGTAGTAGTGTGAGAGGTGGTAGTGTGAGAGGTAGTAGTGTGAGAGGTAGTAGTGTGAGAGGTAGTAGTGTGAGAGGTAGTAGTGTGAGAGGTAGTAGTGTGAGAGGTGGTAGTGTGAGAGGTAGTAGTGTGAGAGGTGGTAGTGTGAGAGGTGGTAGTGTGAGAGGTAGTAGTGTGAGAGGTAGTAGTGTGAGAGGTAGTAGTGTGAGAGGTAGTAGTGTGAGAGGTAGTAGTGTGAGAGGTAGTAGTGTGAGAGGTAGTAGTGTGAGAGGTAGTAGTGTGAGAGGTAGTAGTGTGAGAGGTAGTAGTGTGAGAGGTGGTAGTGTGAGAGGTAGTAGTGTGAGAGGTAGTAGTGTGAGAGGTAGTAGTGTGAGAGGTAGTAGTGTGAGAGGTAGTAGTGTGAGAGTGGTAGTGTGAGAGGTAGTAGTGTGAGAGTAGTAGTGTGAGAGGTGGTAGTGTGAGAGGTGGTAGTGTGAGAGGTAGTAGTGTGAGAGGTGGTAGTGTGAGAGGTAGTAGTGTGAGAGGTAGTAGTGTGAGAGGTAGTAGTGTGAGAGGTGGTAGTGTGAGAGGTAGTAGTGTGAGAGGTAGTAGTGTGAGAGGTAGTAGTGTGAGAGGTGGTAGTGTGAGAGGTAGTAGTGTGAGAGGTAGTAGTGTGAGAGTAGTAGTGTGTGAGAGGTAGTAGAGGGGGGGGTAGTGTGAGAGGTAGTAGTGTGAGAGGTGGTAGTGTGAGAGGGTAGTGTGTGAGAGGTAGTAGTGTGAGAGGAGTAGTGTGAGAGGTAGTAGTGTGAGAGGTGTAGTGTGAGAGGTAGTAGTGTGAGAGTAGTAGTGTGAGAGGTAGTAGTGTGAGAGGTGTAGTGTGAGAGGTAGTAGTGTGAGAGGTGGTAGTGTGAGAGGTAGTAGTGTGAGAGGTGGTAGTGTGAGAGGTAGTAGTGTGAGAGGTAGTAGTGTGAGAGGTAGTAGTGTGAGAGGT
>WNGS01002768.1:71012-86059 GCA_020271785.1 Procambarus virginalis | reverse complement strand
GCACAGAAATTAAGGCAGACACACTAGGTGACTGCACTCCACAGGCTCCGTGCTTCGGAGCTCATTACTGTTTAATAATTGTAACAAAGCCGCCAAAGATGAGAAAAGATATAAAAGTTCGTAAGTGCTTTGTAAACTGCTTCGTGAATCAACCCATTCTCGCACTTGCTTCAGTCATTATTGGCTTATTTAATAAATGCATATGTGACATACTAATTGATTGTGAATATTTTAGTTTACCTTGAAAAGCTTCATAGAAAACACCGACCTCACCTAACCTTCTTAGTATGTTAAGATAAGCATCTTATTGCTTCTTAATTACAATTATTACTTAACCTATACTGTTGATAGGTTAAGTAATTGTAAATAAAAAGCAATAAGATGCTTAACATACTAAGAAGGTTAGGTGAGGTCGGTGTTTTCGTATAAAATAATCGCAATATGTAGTTAAATAATGGGCGGGATCCCCTTGGGCGTAATCTGGGATACTGTACGAATGGCGCATGTAACTCCCATTGAAATTATTTATGACATCTAGAACTTCTGGTTGAGGAGGAAGTATAGCATCTACCTGTTGCTACTGCTGCTGTAGCTGAGGTGATGGAGAATTGCCAATAGACTGACTGGCTTCCACATTGGAATCAGCCTCCCAAACAAGGTACAGGGAGGAGTCGTCATCCTCTTCGTGTATCTATAAGTAAAAAGAATATTGGTTTCAATAAATAAAATTTAATATAGGAAGCTTTTTTTTAATAATAATGCCGTTATTGAAATATACAAATAATTATTGAGGATGCTGCTCAAGATTTGGATTTTCCCTGTTATTGTCTTATGGTGTTGGTGAGTGAGATTGGCTGATGCTAGGCTCCCCCCCCCCACCAACCACCACCTCCACGAGGATATTCCTCCTTAACTAATTGCTGAGCTGGTGAGCCTAAAATTAAATAAATAATAATTGACGATAATGAGATTTATTTAAATGTCAATAATGGGGAATGGTATAATTTGCAGAAAACTATAATTGACTGACTTTCGTATTGGACGCTTTGGTGAGGTGATGCTTCTGAGTACTCTGAATCGGAACTAGTATCAGACTCAGAATCAACAATATCTAGATACATGCAAAATGCGTATTCTTCGGTATGCGAATTGTAGATTTTAGTTAATTCCCATATTCTTAGCGATTTCGGGGCTTAGCGTCCCCGCGGCCCTGTCCTCAACCAGGCCTCCTTTTTGTTACACACATCCAGGCAGCAGCCCGTAGCAGCTGTCTAACTCCCAGGTACCTATTTACTGCTAGGTAACAGGGGCATCAGGGGTAAAAGAAACATTTTGCCCATTTGTCTTTGCCTCCACCGGGGATCGAACTCGGGACCACAGGACTAAGAATCAGAAGCGCTGTCCACCCAGCTGTCAGGTGCCTCAGTCATATATATATTTTTAAGGAATACTGCATAGATGTATAGCTCTACAGCTAATTGCAAGTAATAATAATTTATATCCAAATTTTATCTGCTGCTGCTATTGAGCAATTTATAGTTATTAAAGAACGTGTGTTATAAATATTAATACAAAATAATATCCGCTGCTTCTGTTGTCATTTTTCTATAGTTACTATTAATATACTATGACTTGCAACAGGTACATGGGTGTTAGTTATACAGTTATAACCACAATGGTACTTACGGGTAGCACAAAACCTTTTGGACCACGAGGGACAAATCTCATCATAATATCCACGAGTCATCTTTGAACATTGCATACAGAAAAGAACACTGACGCCGAGGATTGGCGTTAAAGGTAACCCTGAATTCAGCACATCTGGCCTGGCACAGGTGAAATGGTCCTAGTTTAGGGGCCTTGCAAAGTTCACACATGTACATGGTAGAGTTGATAGATATGAGACAGTGAAGTTGGATATTGCGAAACCAGTGACTTCACAATATCCAACTGACCTATAGTTACTGACCTATGGATTGGGGGGAGACTCCTATAAGGACAGCTTACCTGCTACGCTGCCAAACGTACGATTATGCTTAAATTACAGTACGACATTTGGGTAGTTATTTTAGTTTTGAACTTATCGCTGCATAATGAATGATTAAAGTTATGGATGACTAAAATGTAAATTTTTAAACTTGTGATGTATGTTGACACTGCCTTCCTGTCTCTCCAGGACCGCCGTGATCACTACTGTCTTCCCTTTCTTGCGCGGTCCTTGCAACATAATACCTCTCTCCTCTGTCGTGCTTTAACTTTTACCCCTCCTGTAGTTCCTTTTCCTCTTCACCAACTCCCTCTTTCTGTCCGGTTATCTCGCTTACAGGATTCTCTTTCAGTTCGTATTTCTAATATTTCTCCTTATATTGTTCCTTCCTTGCCCCCATGGAGAGTCCCCCTTCCGAAGTTTTGTTCATCCTTGACCCACGTCACTAAAGCTTTTACCTCTCCTACAGTTCTGAAACGCCTTTTCCTTCAGCACTTTTCTTCTCACTCCCGCTCCGTTTCCATCTTCACCGATGGGTCCAAGTCTGCGAACGGTGTAGGCTACTGTTCTTTTATCTGACCTCACTTGTCGCCTACCTGCAGAGACTAGCATCTCCACAGCTGAACTTTGATATTCTCTATGCTCTTCGTCTCCTGCTTTCTCGTTGTCATTCTTTCTATGTGATTGTCATTGACTTTCGTAGTGCCCTCAGGGCTCTCGGGTCCTTTAATCCGGTCCATCCAGTGGTCGTCCAGATTCAACATTGGTCGTTTCTTATTTCCAGTAAATTTAAATCAGTTGAGTTTTGCCGAGTTCCCAGCCATATTGATACCTCTTTAAATAAGCGTGCGGACACTGTCGCTAAGGAAGCTGTCCGCTCTTGTCCCATCTCCAGTAAAGGTATTCCTTATTCCGACTTTTACCCAGTTATTCATTCCTCCATCCTTACCCGTTGGCAGGATTATTGGTCTTCTGTTACTGGTAACAATCTGCGTACTCCTCCTCGTAGTGTGTCCTCATGGCCTTCCTTCCTACCACCATAACCAGCGATTGGAAACGGCTCTGGAGTGGTTGCGTATTGGCCATACACGCCTAACTTTCGGTCACTTAATGTTGCGCCGTCCTGCTACTTATAGTCCAAATTGCATTCTCCCTCTTACGGTCATGCATATCCTTGTTGAATGTTCAGACTTCCAGGACGAGCGTGTCTTGCTTTCCGACCGTCCCTCGCGGTCATTTGTTCCTTGATAGAATTCTTGGTGGAACGGATACTTTTGATATCGTTCGCCTTATGGGTTTCTGTTCTCGTATTGGCATCCTTGGTGATATTTAGCGCCCTCTGATTATTCCGCACACATGATAGTGCTACATAGCCTTCCCAGTTTGGTGCCTTCTTTTTATAATTACTGAAACCTGTGATGAAGATATGTTAGGTTGGGGGATGGATAGTGTTACGTATCTCTAAGATACGTAATTGAATAAATTAATTTGTACTTATATATGCATTGTGTATAATGTGATTATATATTTTATTACCTGTATGTGAGTTAGGTGTTTATATATTTCATTGCTGGTATGCGTTATATATAATATGCTGGAATAGGCCCAACTTTACCCACCGTGGGAACGGTTATATTTTCTTTGTTTGCTCACGGCTGATTTTCGTGGGAAAGTGGTTTTATAATGACCATCAGTAGGAAGCACTGATGGGAATCTGTTATTGTTTGAACATTAGGGGGCAACGCCCCGTGAGAGAGTTTTAGTTTCTGGTTGCTGGTGGGCGTTGCCAACATTTTCCTCTGTTTTATTTTAATTACTGCATGTATTAATAATTACATTATCTGTTATGCATGTAACTGAGCATTAATTTAGTTAAAGATTACTCTTGTCACATTATATTGCTCTATGTAAGTAAAAGTAATACTCCATTAGTTTGGCAATTTACGTGGGGGAGAAGCAATGGAAACAGGTCCGGGTCTGGCCCTGATAAAAGACCTGGAGCGAGAGCCCACGATACAAAAGTCTGGACGGAATAGGTGATGTAACCCACATAACAAGCGTATGAGTGCCCGTACGTAGCCCGCTCAGCCGGCCTGCACTCAGTGTTGAAGCGGTGAACCACTACCACACCATACCTTGCAAACACTGCCACGGGGTGTTTGACTTTCCCCGCTCGTCCGCGGGGAAAGTCGCCGGCACACCATGAACGCTCACATATTGCACGGCCCCCCAGGGATCCAAAACGTTTACAGACTCAGCCGAGGTAGAGATTGGAACCGTTTGGCCGTCCCAGTGCGCCACAAACTCCCGGTACAACAGACCCGAGCAAAAGGACACCATCACACGAGTAGAAGAGAGCTTTTCCAGCCCCAACAAATCCTGAACGTCCACCTTGAGCTTATCGACGACTGCAATTTCCACTAGCGGCCAGTCCACAGCCCTAGAAAAATAGAGGCACGCCGTGTCAACCCGCCGAACGCGGGAGACACTACTAACAACCATACCGCCAGCCGGGTCCTCCGGCTAGCGGGCGCACCGCACCACAACCAACACCCGCCTCCACGCAACACCAGGCGACAACTGGCAAATCAGGTGAGCACGTCCTGACCCCCTGGTGGTCAGCGAGCGAATCAATTTACATTGGAGCCATGGAACCTACGTCCAGGATGGTGATCTGAGGAGTGTCTCCATCTACCACTACGCTCACGTTGTCAGTCTTTAAATCATTACGTACATAACCCAGACTGTGTAGTCTTCACAATGGTACACATATCCAGCATGCTCTTTAACAGGGTTTTGCCTTCCGGACAGGCACCTTCTTTCATTTCCAACAATGAATCCACGGTCGACTTCCCATGATATGACATGAGTATGGCAGGGTAAAATGGACATATTCGCAGAACCTTCGGGAACCCTTGAAGATCCACTGTATATAACATCTGTGCCTCCTGAAGTCCGTGGTCAATATTTATTCAATTTTTAAATAGCTTTAGACGGAGAGACTGGGGCTTGGCCTTATGGATAACTTTGTAACAATGGCTGAAAGTCCCTAATCCCAGGTAGTTGTCTTTGTGAGCTTGGGACACTAGACCATTCGACGACATAATTTGCAGTCCACGGTGCTTGTCATCTATGAAAGACTTTATTGCGTACTCTTTGTTGAAAACAAGACAGAGAAACTTGTAAATCTCGGAATCTGTCTTGAACTGCTGCTCACTTTGAACTGAAGGCGAAAATGAACTAAGCTTCTCAGGTTTCGTAACAGTGTAAGTAGCAAAGTATCAGGTGCAGTCACAGTGAGAGGTTGTGTTAGCAGGAGCTCCGATTGCAGTAATATTTTATAGCAATAATGGAAGGATTAGTGAAGGAACTGATGAATCTAGTTGGAACTCTGAGAGCAGAGATGGATTCCCTACGGAAGGAGGCAAGACAGCTGAAACATCGAAGAAACGGAGGAGACTAATATTAAAGACCTTGTCATGGAAAGTCGTAATGGACAGGGGTCTCAAGAAGACCTCGACAAGGCCGCTTACAGACGCCCTAAGGACTTCAAATTCATTTTCCGTGTTATTAGACGAGTGCTGTGGTGAGCCTGCAGTTCACTCGAAAGGGAAATCAACGAAGAGCAGGCCCCTCAAAGTGCTCAGAAAGTTAAGGAGGTACCTAAGCGAATTTTGGTTGTGGGAGATTCACAGGCGAGGTATTTAGACACGACATTTTGTGCCAGAGATAGGGGGAACAGGTTAGGGTTTGCTATCCGGGAGCTGGAATTGGAGATATTGTGACAACATGAAAGATATTATGACGGGAAATGGGAACAAACCAATTATTTGTATTAGTGCAGGGGGTAATGATGTTGGACGAGTTAGGAGTGAGGAACTGATGCAGAAATTTAACAAAGCCATAAAATTAGATAGGAGCAAGGGAGGAATCACGATCATGTGGCATTCTTCCAAGAAAGAGCGTTGGGAATGAATGGTTGTCGAGGGTGCCAATTGCTGGCTGGAAAGATATTTCAAATCAAATGCAATATCTTTCATAGACAACTGTTGTTGCTGTTGCGAACTCGTTGGAACCAGTGGTTAGAGGCATTTGTTTGGGTTTAAACTGTTAGTAGATAGTGTATGGGAATTGATAGGGAGGAAGGAGGTAATAAAAGTAAGTGTTTGTTGGAGAAACAAATTGGCAAAATGATCAGGGAAAGAGAAGGGCCTCAAAATAACAATTCACTTGGGGTATATTACACTAACAGTAGAAGTCTAAGAAACAAAATAAAAGTTAAATGCTCTTGTCTGCACAGAAAAAAATAGATATTATTGCACTTACCGAAACGTGGATGAATGCAGAAAATAGAGAACTATTATAGGATATCAAATAAATAGATTTAAACTATTTCATACAGATAAATATATTAGACGAGGAGGGGGGGGGNTTGTATTAGTGCAGGGGGTAATGATGTTGGATGAGTTAGGAGTGAGGAACTGATATAAAAATTTAACAAAGCCATAGAATTTGTTAGGAGCAAGGGAGGAATCACGATCATGTGGCATTCTTCCAAGAAAGAGCGTTGGGAATGAATGGTTGTCGAGGGCACTTGGTGCCAATTGCCGGCTGGAAAGATATTGCAAATCAAATGCAATATCTTTCATAGACAACTGGTAACATTTCTATGGAAGAAGTGAAATGTATGCTCGTGATGGGGTGCATCTATCGAGGGCTGGGTTGTTGCTGTTGCGAACTCGTTGGAACCAGTGGTTAGAGGCATTTGTTTGGGTTTAAACTGTTAGTAGATAGTGGCATGGGAACTGATAGGGAGGAAAGAGGTAATAAAAGTAAGTGTGTGTTGGAGAAATAAATTGGCAAAATGATCAGGGAAAGAGAAGGGCTCAAAATAACAATTCACTTAGGGTATATTACACTAACAGTAGAAGTCTAAGAAACGAAAAAAGTTAAATACTCTTGTCTGCACAGAAAAAATAGATATTATTGCACTTGCCGAAACGTGGATGAATGTAGAAAACAGAGAACTATTAGGTGTATATCAAATAAATAGATTTAAACTATTTCCCACAGATAAATATATTAGACGAGGAGGGGGGGGGGAGTAGCCATATATGTTAGGGAAAATTGAAATGTAGTCTCAAAGAAGGAATCAAAACTGATGCACATACAGAAGCTATTTGGATAGAATTAAACGAAAGAGCAAACAATCTTAATAGGAGTTATATATAGGCCACCAAACTTAAACAGGATGGAAGCAAAGCACCTATGGGATGAAATATCTAGAGCATCTAGGTCTAGCAGTATTTGTCATGGGTGCCTTTATTTTCAGTGGAATAAATTGGTCTAACAGAACAGGGAATAATGAAGCAGAAGATTTTCTAGAATTAATTGACGATTGCTTTCTTAGCCAACATATTAAGGAACTAACGCGGGAAAATAATACTTCAGATTTAGTGTTAACTAACAGGGAAACACAAATTAATGACATCGAAATAGGGAGTGAGCTAGGGAACAGTGATCACAAAAAAATCAGATTTAGCATAGAATGGAATATACCTGTAGAAAAAAATTGTTAAAGTGCCACATTTTCTAAAAGCTGATTTTAATAGCCTAAGAATTTTTTTGGGTCAAATAGATTGGGAAGTCTTGGGCATGGGGGGGTAGGCCAGTCTTGGAGCGACATGAACCCAGCGATAGGTGACGTAAAAGGGGACTTCGATGTGGATTCAAAATATAACTTATTTAAGACTATTCTAAGCAAACCACAGGAACGTAGTATACCATTCAAATTGAATAGATAGAATACTAATGACCCAAAGTGGATAACAAAGGATTTGAAGAACCTTATAGGTAAAAAAGAGAGCGTGGTACAAAAGGATTAAGAATGGGCAATTCAGCTTAGAACAGGAACTCGTACAACTGGTTAGAAATGTTAAAAAAAGAGAAGGAAAGCAAAAAGAAACTATGAAGTTCGCATAGCAGGGCAAGCGAAGACAAATCCTAAAGTTTTTTTCAGTTATATCGAACTAAGACTAGGGAAAGGATAGGTCCATTAAAAAGTGAGAAGGTCAAATAACGGATAATGACCAGGAGACGAGTAGTATTTTTAAAAAATATTTTATATCTGTATTTACTAAAGAGGATCTTAACAATATGCCTTCAGCCGAACAAGTCTATGTGGGTGGGGACGAGGACACGCTGACTAGTCTTATAGTCTAGCAGTTACCAGGGTGGATGTAATAAACAAATAGTAAAACTAAAACCAAACAAATCCCCAGGGCCTGATGAAGTGTTTGCCAGGGTGCTTAAAGAGTGCAAAGAGGAGCTTTCCGAGCCACTGTCTACCATATTTAATAACTCAATAGAGTTAAGCAGAGTGCCAGTCATGGAAGGTAGCTAATGTGGTACCAATTTTTAAGAAAGGAGATAGATCACTTGCGTCAAACTATCGGCCAATTAGCCTAACGTCTATTGTGGGAAAGTTACTTGAATCGATAATTGCAAATACAATTAGTCTTCATCTTGAAAAACATAAATTAACAAATGGGTCGCAACATTGTTTTACAAATGGCCGTTCATGTTTAACAAATTTGCTATCGTTTTATTCCAGCATAGTTGAGGCAGTTGATAGTGGTAAAGATTATGATGTTGTGAATCTTGACTTTAGTAAAGCTTTTGATACAGTGCCACATGAAAGACTGATTAAAAAAATACTCATGGTATTGTGGGTGCCATATTAAGTTGGATTAGGGCATGGCTATTCCAAAGGAAACAGTATAAATGGGGTTAAGTCAGAGTGGGATAATGTTGTTAGTGGAGTGCCTCAAGGCTCTGTCGTGGGACCTCTGTTGTTTATAATATATATAAATGATTTAGATTCAGGTTTGAGTAGCAACATTTGCAAATTTGCCGATGATACAAAAATCGGTAGAGAAATTAACACGGAAGAAGACTCGCTATCACTTCAAGTTGATCTAAATAGGGTTTTGAAATGGTCAAATGATTGCCAGATGCAGTTTAATGCTGATAAACGTAAAGTTTTGAGGCTAGGTAATGATGATAGTTACAAGATACGAGATAGATGGTGTTGAGATTGCGAAGTCGGATTGCGAAAGGGATCTGGGAGTTATGATTAGTAAGAATTTAAAACCAAAGGATCAATGCATGAATGTTCGTAATAAGGCAAATAAGACACTGGGGTTTATTAATCGAAGCATTAGTAACAAAACAACTGGTGGTGTTCTTCAGCTGTATCTTGCTCTGGTTAGGCCCCATTTAGATTATGCAGTTCAGTTATGGTCGCTGTACTATAGAATGGATATAAATTCACTTGAACGTGCCCAGCGTAGGATGACAGTTATTTCCCCAAGTTAGAAATCTTTCTTATGAGGAAAGATTAACAAAGCTTGAATTGCATTCACTGGAAAGGCGAAGAGTTAGGGGTGACATGATAGAGGTTTACAAGTGGATGAATGGATACAACAAAGGGGATATTAATAGGGTATTAAAAGTATCAACACAAGACAGAACACGAAAAAATGGGTGTAAAGTGGATAAATTTAGATTTAGGAAAGACTTGAGTAAATACTGGTTCGGTAACAGGGTTGTTGATTTGTGGAACCAATTACCGCGTAACGTGGTGGAGGTGGGGTCCCTCGATTGTTTCAAGCACGGGTTGGATATGTATATAAGTGTGATTGGGTGGTTATAGATACGAGCTGCCTCGTATGGGCCAATAGGCCTTCTGCAGTTACTCTTGTTCTTATGTTCTTATATTTCTTCAGGGAGTAACTTGTTTTGACATTAAGAATGTTGTTATCCATTTCGGCATTATTGACACCTTCATGGAGTAACAACATCTTACTCTCTCACTCTCCGACACGTTTCCATTAGGTCGTGAAATATGCAAATATTCATAAGTCTTCAGTGCTCCTGGGCAACCCTGGGATGCAAATAAATTGGAATGAAACAAGCGATTTAGATTTGGGACATTTATCAATGCAATCGACACTTATATCCTCTGCGTACTAGGGACTGGTAAGTCTTGCTCATTTTCCGGCCAACAATATTCAGATTTCCGGCCAACAATAAAAGTGGGAACTCTTGGACTCGTCCGCAGACAACACTTGTGTTGCCCGTTCCAAAGGCAGTTAACACTACCTCATCAAGAGCTCTTACTGAATATACTGTTGTTGTTGTTTTTTAGATTCAGCTGCTCGAAACACAGTACCAAGTAGCACGGGCCATGGTGAGCCAGTAATTGGGTGGGTGTACTCACCTAATTGTACTCATTTATTTGTGCTTGCGGGGGTTGAGCTTTGTCTTTGGCCTCGCCTCTCAACTGTCAATCAACTGGTGTACATAATCCTGAGCCTACTGGACTCTATCATATCTACATTTGAAACTGTATATGAGTCAGCCTCCACCACATCAGTGCCGAGTGCATTCCATTTATTAACTACTGACACTGAAAAAATTCTTTCTAACGTCTCTGGGGCTCATCTGGGTACTAAGTTTCCACCTGTGTTCCTTTGTTCGTGTCCCACCCGTGCTGAAGAGTTTGTCTTTGTCCACCCTGTCAATTCCCCTGAGAATTTTGTAGGTGGTTATCATGTCTCCCCTTACTCCTATGTGTGTGTGTATTCACCTAGTTGTTTGCAGGGGTTGAGCTTTGCTCTTTCGGCCCGCCTCTCAACTGTTTACTAACTACTACTATTCTTTCTCCCCCCCCCCACACACACACACACACCACACACACCCCAGGAAGCAGCCCGTGACAGCTGACTAACTCCCAGGTACCTATTTACTGCTAGGTAACAGGGGCATTCAGGATGAAAGAAACTTTGCCCATTTGTTTCTGCCTGGTGCGGGACTCAAACCCGCGCCACAGAATTAAGAGTCCTCGTGCTATCCACCAGGCCCACCAGTGTGTGTGTGTGATTTCTATTTCAAGAAATAATTGGCATAATTATATAAAATCTATTGTCTGCAAATAGGACAGTTTTGCGAAGATACTAGACATGAAGTACAAACTACCATGTGATTACAAGGCAACAACATAACACTTTATTTATTTATATGTACAAGGTACAGTGGCCTTGTGAGAGTACAAAGCATTGCTGTTTTTACATTCTTGTAAAGCAACTAGCATGCATAGCGTTTCGGGCAGGGCCTTAATCGAACAGATAATTTTAAGAAGGTATTTCTAGCAAAATTTTAAATATCTGAACTGGTTAATTGGAAGAATTTGGCAACGACGAGTAGTTACTTAAAAGTAAAATTTGAGGATTATCAACAGTTGTAGCGTACAACTGCTACATACAATTATGCTACAATATTGTATCATAATTTGAGTGATATTTCAAGGTATAATGCAGTAAAATATGCATTTAATATAACAGCAATGATAAGTTTATAGCAATGATTGCTCTGGCAAAGTTGTATGGCTTGGGTACATACATTGGGGGATTGGATAGCACAAGATACAGTGCGAGTTTTAAGCATTAGGTAGGAAACTGAGAAGATTAAATTAGGTATGTTTTGGTTCTGGTTTTGAATAAGGCAAAAGTTGGACAGCTTTTCAATTCCTTAGGGAGTGAGCTCCATAGACTAGGTCCCTTTATTTGCAAAGTGTTTACACAGATTATGTTTGACTCTGGGGATATCAGATATATATTTTTCTTGTATGGTGATTATGGGTTCTGTTACATCTGTCCAGGAAGAGTTTCAGAACAGCATTTAAGAACAGGATTATGTAAATGTAAACGTCTGAAATCCAATTTCTGCTGGGTGATGGGCTTGAGGTAGTTTGCATTGGTTGAACCCCATGCACAGATAACATATGGAAGACAGGGATAGATTAACGTGTAATATAGGAAAATATCAGAGTTTGGAACGTAATGATTTTTTTTAGAGCATACAGCCGTTTGAGAGACTTTCTTGGTTGTGTGTTGTATGTGGGTGCTGAAGTTCTCTCCTGTCTAAGTATAGGCCAAGGAACTTTCCATCATTTTTATTGCTAATGTTAATGTGGAGGGAGCCGCCACGTGGTGTGGTAATGGGGTGATATAATACTAAGAATGATAATTCACCTTGAACTGTAGTCGTCGGGGAAGGAAGGAAGGTGAAGCAATTCTCGGCTTCTCAGGGGAGGTAGGGTAGAGGGTGGCAAAGCCTCGTCAGTGAGCCAGTTAGTACATTTCTTAAGTGGTTGCCGGGTGGGCTTCGTCCATGCTGGGTCACGTGCAGTTCATCTCTGTCCCTCTTGGCCCTCTCCAGGCCTATGCAGGGGGCGCTACACGCAGCCGCCATCCACCAATCGGCGCACAGTCCTGCCTATGATCCGAAATGTCACCCTTGCCAGGCTCTTTGAATGTGGTTTCCTCCACATTTCCCCCGTCCTTATAAAACAATTGGTATATCAGAGGGATCATGTTCCACTATACGTAATATGTCCTTATGGAAAATAACCTTCACCTGCTCCACACTGATGGGTGGACTTGGAAACAAGGAAACAAAAAAACACATCTTGTTTAACAAATGGGGCCTATTACAATTATTACCTTTGTTTCTTTGTACATTCTTCAATAAAACATTTATCTTTGCACACTACACACAGTTTCAACACTACACTACATTTCCCTTATTTTCTCTGGCTCTCTGGCTTTCTGGCGAGGGAGGGGGGGGGGAGAGAGGGGGCACAGTAGGTTGGGTTTGGCACGAGGGCTCAAAGGTGAGGGGGGGTCAGCCCACAACCGTTAACCCCCCCCCCCTCTCCACTTGAACTTGTACTAAAATTCACCTGAAATCAACGCCTTGCTATAACTGTGTCTGCAAACTTGCTACAGCAACCACAATAGCTTTAATGACTAGCACTCGCCAAGGGCTGTCCGTAGACACCCAGCACGACTGTGTATTTCTTAAACTTCTGCTCCGGTGCACATCCTCCTGTGCACGCCTACTGTGCACTCATTCCAGTGCAAAAGGGAGCTGGAAAAATTCCTCTCCTGACACAGATGTGAGGGGGTGAGACACACGGAACTTTCTCAGGGCTCGAAACGAGCCACAAAGAAGATTAGACATTCTTTGCTGAACATTCGGCACACAAATTAATCATTCCATAAGAAAATAATTTAGTTTCTCATTTTTTTGTGCATGGGCAGATAATCATGAATATCCATAGCCACATTTTAAGTGCTAAACAAACCTTAATCTATTAAAGTAACCAAGATTTATTATATATACTGAATAAAATACTGTCAGTAATTATGGTTGCATCTATCCATTTTTAGCTACTGCTGCTCTAGTGAAAAAGTGAACCAAAAATCCCTTCATTGTCAAAGCTTTTCTTTGCAATATGTATAGTTTGGAGAGAAGAAAAAACTGTATAAATGATTAAAAGCCCATAATAAAGTGCTCATACAAAAAAGTATGATTAAAAAATTAATCGTGCAATACTCATACAAGATTACTGTAAGCTTAAAAACACACTAAAATTTTTCAGTGTTTGAAATGATGCACTGAATCTAATGTCACAGTGAAGATATTAGACATTACCTCTTTGCATTTACATCCAATATTATGTTACTACTAGTATCCTTAAAATTGCAAGTTACGCTTCATAAATTAGTCTTCAAATTTTTCTTCATTACAATCAATGTTTGGTACAATACCAGTTGAAACAAATTTATTTTCCACCATTAAATGCATATTTAAAACAAAAATTCGGATCGCACCTTATTTTTGTATTGGTTGTTTCGATGATGATAAAGATATTTTTTCGATTATGTTCTTTAGACGAATCCAAGTTGGTGGCTGGTCTCATCGTTGGACCAGTCATTACCGTACCACATTAGATTCGATTTATCTTGCGCTTTTTCATATTTCTTAATCTCTTCTTCGATTTTTTTTCATTGGGGCCAGGGTACAAATGTGTCCCGAGAGCTGTTGTGCGAGGAAATTGATGTTGTGGCCCAGTTTCGTGTAGACGACTCAAGGAGTGGTGTAGACGTCTCGTCAATAAGATCAGAGGCCATAGAAAAGTAGTCATTTAATTTCATTCTCCTTTTACCACTTCTAAAAGAGTTGTAAGGCAGCTGATCTAAAATTTGATCAGGTTTTTGCCTGACCAACTTATGAGATTCCAGTACAGTTGGCTCTTTCAGTCATTGGCACTTGTAATGACATAAATAATGATTTACACAAACATTGTATTGAAGTAAAAGAAAAGGTAATGCACACATTTTGGGAGCCTTGGACCTTACACTACAATATTTTGACTTCGTCCTGGCTGCAATTGCATTCAACGACACCACTTTGCAATAGTAGAACAGCTTAAACCACACAAGCTCGGACTTACCCTGGACACAATGCTCATGTTTAAGGGTGCACGATATCGAGTGAGGTGTCAAGCTGAGGGGAGTGGTTCTTTATGCATTGAATTTAGAGTGAGTAGCGGCTTAGTAGTGGCAGCTTTGGAACTGGTGTCTTGTGTTGATGGCAACTCAAACGTTTATTGTGAGAGTATAACAGACCAGGTTAATGTAAACGCCTGTTTACTCTATAAACCAATAAAACATTTACAGTGCGTATTAATACTCGGGGAACATTATTACTTTCAGATTGGTTTCTTTCAATGCTAATTGTGTCGCTCGCACGCACGCACGCACGCACGCACGCACGACCGACCGACCGACCGACCGACCGACCGACCGACCGACCGACCGACCGACCGACCGACCGACCGACCGACCGACCGACCGACCGACCGACCGACCGACCACCCTGTAAACACGTCGATAATCGTAACACTTTCTCTGGACAACCAATCACAAGATATAGCTTATATATCATTGCAAAGGACATATGAGAGTTCTTTCTGGATACTCTGCAACATTAATGACATGCACAATTAGCAACATCAATGAACTGTCAAAGTTGACAGTAAATATAGCATGCTCATAACTAAACATGTTACATATTTAACACACACTAACTCTTGAGGTGATCAATGTGATGCTACACTTAGTCACATGTTCACCATCAAGTCTCTTTCCAC
>WNGS01002768.1:39997-70012 GCA_020271785.1 Procambarus virginalis | reverse complement strand
TTCCGTGCCGTCATCGACGTCGCCGCAGTATTTACATTATTACACCCCTGTTCATACATTTAGACATTAAACTGTCTAAATTGAATAAAAAGTGTTCCATAAGACATGAATATAATATTAACACCAAAATATAGCTTGATTCCTTGTTAACGTAAATTTAACTTAGAAGTGGAACCACAAAAATTGGAACAGGCACAAAAGAGAGCGTCTCTTACAGACGCCACGCTCACACGTAAACAATAACAAAGCAGCCTTACGCTGCACACATGGCTCCAGAGTTGGTTTAACACCTAGACACCTATTTACGTGTCAACAACCAGCAACACAGCCTATCAACAACTACAACAACGATTGTATCCGGCTTACCAAGTATTTGTTTATTATTCTAGTGCACTGTTAATATCAAAGATAAGTCGGTTATGATATATGGGAAACACCCCAACCATGTACGTGTACCCCATTTTTACAGCCCTCACATACCATGTTATACCTGTATTGATATGTTCAGGGAAAGTACTAACTCCTTGCATCCCAAACAGGTAAATTGTGACTTGGAACAGCAAGTAGCTGAGCAGTAGAACTATGCACATGTACCTAGCTGTTGCCAGCCTTGAAGGCCTCCACAGCCGCCATTGGCACCATGAGGCACAGGGCCACACCCACATAGATGCTAACATGACACAGCCTTAGCAGGCCCTTACTACAGGCTCAGATAAGGCCATTCTAGTTATTGTAGTAGTAGTATTCATAACTAGTAATAATTGTTGAAATAATAGTAGATTAGACCACCATATGTGGTATGATAAAATAATATAATTAAACTTAGGTAAACAATTTGTAGTTTAAGAAGGAGCCATTACAAAGTGGTTTAAGCTACAAATTGTCCCTCCAATTTGTGTGAGATAATTTCAGGCAGTTTTAACAAGTACATACAGTCCACTCAATTTCTTACCTACTAAGAAAAAATAAGATAAACTTTAATTTATTGAAGTCAATTAAAAGGAGATATACTGCCTGGAGTTTTTACCACATAAATTATGGTCCTTTGAACCTAGATGATTATTACAGTTAACCAGTAGGTACATTGCATCTAGATATAAAATCCTGATATACATTAGTAGTGCAATATTATAGCAGAAAGACATTGCTATATTTACATTTTCTAGCCTAACTTTTCAATCTCATAGCAAGCAAAACTACAACAAAGCACTATTATTGTTCTGAGGCCTATGCCAAAGAACTATTGTGCCCTTTTCATTACAAGAGGTTGATAAGAGGCTACTTTACTTATAAGTTACTTATAAATGTTTTTGTAATTTAAGTATAAACATTACTTTAATATTGCACCATTACATACTGCATACCACATTGTTTACAGCAAATTCTTGCACAAGGGTAGGACATTTTAGGCTGGTGTTGTACAGCAACCTAGTTTAATTTATTGTGCTAACCTGGTGTAAGGGTAAGAATTTTTTACACTTGTCTAGAGTTGAACATATATTACAACCTAGCAAGTACATATTTTTATGCAGTATTCATGACAACCCGAGTTGTGTTGTCAACCTGATATTCATACATATAATTATAGGTATAATTTAACTATAATCATTTCACCTTTGAGTGTTAACCTGTGTCTCTGTACCAACCAAGAGTGATAATGACGGGCTAGCTTGCGGAATACCAGCATTGATACAGACTTACCACTCAAATTATAGCGTGTATGATTATACAGTAGTATATTTTTTAAATGATAAACAGCTCTAGTTCGGAAACTAGTTGCTTTACTAATTCAAGTGCCAAATAGTTAAAAGTCCATACGACTAGCAAGTACTTCCAAGATGTCTACACTCCAAAATGTAAAATTAACCCTTAAGGCCTTAAAGGGGCATCTCACAAGGCAGATTAACAAATGTGAAGACATGAGTAATCAAACTCCAGTTAATTATGCAGCACTGGAAAACTATCTTAAGCTTACACGGAACAAATATGACCGTGTGTTGCAACAAATGAAACAGTATCAAGATTTACTTAATAATTCAGTATTGATGAAGATACGATGAACAACATTCTCCAAGAACACTCTGATTATGAAGATGCAATGTTTGAACAAATACAACGTTATGAAGATTTGATAGACGCCCATAAGGCCAATATAAATATTGCAGCTACAACTACCCAGAATCAGACAGCACCAGAAGTCAAATTACCATCACTCAGTCTTCCAACTTTTTCTGGAACAGAGGACGAGAATTGGGACAATTTCTGGAGCAAATTTGTCGATTCTGTGGATTCTAATGTCAATGTACCAAAGACGACAAAGTTTACGTATTTACAGAGTGTCTTGAAGGATGAAGCCTTTCAGGTAGTCTGTAATCTGAATCACACAGATGACGATTATGACAATGCTGTACAACTACTCGAGGACAACTATGCGAAACCTGAAAGGACTATCAGAATTTTAACCCAGAAGCTGTTAGATATTAAACATCCAAATAATACAGCAGTCTCACTCCAAGCCTTTAGATTGGAGCTTGAGTCTTTGCTTAAGGCACTTAAAAATAAAGTAAACTTGGATGAATCAGACTGGATAATCCAAGTCCATATGACTCGCAAATTACCCAGGGACATCCTGGATAAGTTGTTTGTGTTGTATGGAAAGTCATATCTGACAGTAACAGAGATTACAAAGGGGTTACAAACCATCATAGAACGAGAAAGAGTTATCCCAGATGAAAAAGCGACATCTAAACCTTCGTCTACTACTAATAGTAAACAACAGAGTACAAACAGTACTCCAAACAAATCTAAAACAACTTCTCCCTCCCCAAAGTGGAGACAAGGCAGTGTGGGCACATACGCAGTTGGTACCTCCAAACCTACAGGTAACGCGTCACCCAAATCGGTGACTCCTCAAGATACTGTTAACGTCTGGAGACGATGTCTGTTCTGTGAACAATCACATTCCATGTACAATTGCAGACGTTACCCCGATCGTGCAACACGCATAAAACGACTCAAGGAGTTACATAGATGTACCAAGTGTATAAGGGAACATCATCCCGACAGCTGCACATCAACAATACGCACCTGTTATAGGTGCCATAAGGGTCAACACCATACAGCACTTTGTGGGGATTCAAGTACAAAGTCTGCCAAACCACAGGAGGAGGAAGGAACTAACACCTCAGTACAGCTTTGTACTGTGCTACCTGACATAAGTGTTTTCTCAACAAGGTCTAAACATAAATCAGCTCTACCTACTGCACGATTGATCATTAGAAATGGAGAGAACAAAGCCACCGTACGTGGATTATTTGATCAAGGGTCCCAATTGACCTTTATATCCAAAGAGTTGGTAGATACCCTGAAACTTACACCTGTAGAGGAGACACGAATAAACATAGCAGGATTCCTGACTGACTCAGGAGCCCGAGTTTTCAAGGTAGTACAACCCAAAGTACGATTAGGAGGTTACGAACAAAATGTACAAGCTCTAGTAGTAGATAGATTCCCAACAGATCTGTATGTATATGGTCTGGGGACAACAGCCAAATTCCTAGAAAAAAGGGGAATTCATTTGGCTGATAAAATCACAACAGATAACCTTTCCAATATTGGAATCCTTATGGGATCAGATGTCTACCATAAGTTTATCAAAGGAAAGGAATACAAACACGGTATGAACGTGTTACCATCTGCAGGTGGCTATTTGCTAACAGGCCCTGTATTACGGCTAAACCAACCCGCACCTGTAGAACACCAACATGCCAACCCAGTAATGGTTGCATGACTAGGAGACCAGTCTCCACTGCAACTCAGAGACATGTCCGAGGAAGAGCTTGATCCCCCTGTACACAAGTTATGGGACCTGGCAACTCTCGGCATTGTCCCTGAACAACCTAGCCCAGATGATGACTG
This sequence comes from Procambarus virginalis, assembly GCA_020271785.1. NCBI lineage: Eukaryota > Metazoa > Arthropoda > Malacostraca > Decapoda > Cambaridae > Procambarus > Procambarus virginalis. Next base: position 66,094 of record WNGS01002768.1, on the reverse strand, counting down.
GACTTACAAACAATACCTGGACTCAGTTATATACAGAGATAATCAATACTGGGTCAGGCTACCATGGAAGCTGAATCACCCTCAGCTACCCGTCAACCATTTTATGGCACAAAACCAATTGAGATCACAGGTGTTGCGCTTACAAAGACAACCTGAGAACTTGAAGTTGTACCATGAAATAATACAGAAGCAACTCGATGACAAATTTATCGAAGTTGTTACAAATGATAACCCAAAGGAAGGTCACTACTTACCACATCATTGTGTACAGAAGAATTCTGCAACTACCCCATTACGGATAGTATTTAATTGCAGTGCTAAAATGAGGCCGAGTAGTGTTTCGTTAAACGACTGTCTTCAAACTGGCCCTAGCCTAACACAAAGGCTTTACGACGTGCTGTTAAAGTTCCGTATTGGGACTTATGCATATACGGCCGACATCAGCAAGGCATTCCTTAGGGTAGGTCTTCAAGAAGAAGACCGGAACTACACAAAGTTCCTATGGATTAAGGATCCTAACGATCCGAACAGTGAATTAATCACTTACCGGTTTGCCTCTGTCCTTTTTGGCGCCACGTCATCTCCTTTTCTGCTCCAAGCTACCTTGGATACGCACTTGAAGAAGTCCAATAGCCCAAACAAGACGGAAATTAGCAAAAACCTGTATGTGGATAATTTTCAAGGTACAACCAACAGTGAAAGTAAACTGTTGGACATATACCATGAGGCCAATCGAGAATTAATGGGAGCCAATATGCCTCTCCAATCTTGGGTCTCTAACAATGAAAAATTAAATCAACTGATCTCAACTGAATTTCCCGATTACCAGGTACCCGAGATGACAAAGGTACTAGGTGTCGAATGGAACACGACAACAGATCAGTTGACAATCAAGTCAGTGGAGCCTGATACCACTAACTTAACAATGAGAAAATTACTATCACAAGTCAGCAAACCCTTCGACCCATTAGGACTATTAAGCCCAGTACTGATTAATGGGAAGTTGATAATACAGGAATGTTGGCAACAAAAGATAGGCTGGGATGATCTTCTAACACCTGCTCTACAAGAAAAATGGCAAGGTTTAGTAAAAGATTTAAGTACCCTAGAGTCTGTCAAGTTCCCCAGGAACACAGTAGTAAATGAAAAAGAACCAATTAAGCTACATGTATTCTGTGATGCCTCAGGAAAGGCTTATGGAACAGTAGCTTACCTGGTCACAAATGGGCAAGCCAATTTGCTCACATCAAAGGCCAGAGTGGCACCTTTAAAGAAAAGATCACTGCCACAACTGGAATTAACAGCCTTACTGTTAGGAGTAAGATTGGCTCATTATTTGATCAAGGCCTTACGCCACATCCACTTTAAAGAAACAGTAGTTTGGTCAGATAATGAGGCAGTGCTACAGTGGGTTAAGAACAATAACAGTAAGAATCCTTACGTGAGTAACCGCGTTAAGGAAATACGAGAGTTGTCAGCAGGGTATAAACTAAGATATGTACCCACAAAAGAGAATCCAGCTGACTATCTCTCCCGAGGACTGACTTTACGGCAATTAACAAAGGCAGAGATGTGGTTCAATGGACCTCAGTGGCTAATCAGCGACCAGTGGCCTGAACAAAAGCCACAAGTCATTGTGACCAATGTTACTGTTCCCACTGAGAACCCAGAACCACCTCGGACTTTGGTAATTGATCCTACTCGGTACTCTGAACTGAACAAACTTATAGGTGTCACCCAAGTAGTGTTTGATTTTCTAAAGAAAATAGGAATCAAGCATAAATTCCCTAATGCCCTAAGGTATTGGGTCAAAAGAGCTCAGATCGACACATTCGGGACAGAATTTGACAATGTTCCAAAGAAGCTACAACGTGATCTGGGTCTCTGGTTAGACACTGACAATTATAACATAATCAGATGCGGAGGCCGCTTACAGCACGCTGACATAGATTTGGAAGCAAAAAATCCAATATTGCTCCCTCGTCACCACATAGTAAGCAAACTAATTGTGTTACATATACACAAATACTGCACTCTGCATGGTGGGGTATTAGATACTCTCACAGACTTAAGACAACAGTACTGGCTACCCCAAGGTAGACAGACAGTAAAATCAATAATCAAATCCTGTGTTGTTTGCCGGAGATACGATGCCAGAGTGTGTCCATATCCTGGCCCTCCTCCACTTCCGAAGGAACGAGTCGTACATATTCGTCCCTTTGAGACTACAGGAGTAGATTTCACAGGAGCACTAACACTTACAGGCACTAAAGACAAGAAACCAGTAAAAGCTTACATCTGTCTTTTTACTTGTGCCACAACAAGGGCAGTCCATCTAGAAGTGACTCCCGATATGAGTGCCGAAGCATTCTTACAGGCTTTCCGCAGGTTTGCTTCACGTAGATCCTGTCCTAAGTTAATGATCTCAGACAATGGGTCCAACTTAGTGGCAGGAGAAGCATGTCTGAGGAAAATCTGGACACACCCAAAGGTACGCACAGCCCTAAATCAACGGCAGTGCCATTGGAAATTCATACCTCCCAGAGCACCATGGCACGGAGGCTTCTATGAACGCATGGTTGGTACGGTAAAACGTTCTCTACGGAAAACCCTACACCGCCAAAAGATTGACCTGCAGGAGCTTCAAACAGTAGTCATAGAGATAGAAGCACGAGTCAATAACCGACCACTTACCTACCTCTCTGATGATGTTTTGCAGCGTGAACCATTAAGTCCAGCTCATTTGATGTATGGTAGACCTCTCAAAACACTTGTGTCCCTTACGGACGAGGAACCAGAGGATCCTTCATATGTCCAAGAGAGTGATTTGGTTCAACGTTTCAAACATCTATCAAGGGTGATAAGTCGGTGGAATGACGTATGGACTCGAGAATACCTTACAGCTCTGAGAGAGTATCATTACGGGGCAAACAACCCCTACAACAGAATTAACTTGAACCCTGGTGACATAGTTCTGGTGGATAGTGATGGACCACGCTCAGAGTGGCCTATAGGTCGAATAGTCTCTGTTCATCCAGACAGCCAGGGCATCTTGAGAATAGTGAAAGTGAAATGCCGAGGCAACACTACTCTCAAAACTTTAGAGAAATTAGTTCCTTTAGAACTGGCCAGGAACGAAGACGTACAGCGACTTCCAGCACCCGATACGCCAGTACGGGACATACGTCCCCAAAGGACTGCAGCTCAACAATGTAAACTCAAATTAAAGCAGCATTATAATTCTGAAGGAGAAGAATAAAGTGATCGCAGTCCTTACCGGGACTTCGACCCGTGTTCTTCCCCCCCGGAATTATGTCGGAAACCGACACACTCATACACAAATAGTATAGTCTTCCCTTAACAGTATCCTCTTAAAATTAGAGAATGGGAGACTCCGTGACGTCATCGACGTCGCCGCAGTATTTACATTATTAAACCACTGTTCATACAACAGTTTAATGTCTAAATTGAATAAAAAAGTGTTCATTAAGACTGAATATAATTATTAACACCAAAATATAGCTTGATTCCCTTGTTAACGTAAATTTAACTTAGAAGTGGAACCAGCAAAATATTGGAACAGTACACAAAGAGAGCGTCTCTTACAGACGCCACGCTCACACGTAAACAATAACAAAGCAGCCTTACGCTGCACATGGCTCCAGAGCTGGTTTAACTAACTAGACACCCAATTTACGTGTCAACAACCAGCAACACAGCCTATCAACAACTACAACAACGATTGTATCCGGCTTACCAAGTATTTGTTTATTATTCTAGTGCACTGTATAATATCAAAGATAAGTCGGTTATGATATATGGAAACACCCCAACCATGTACGTGTACCCCATTTTTACAGCCCTCACATACCATGTTATACCTGTATTGATATGTTCAGGGAACAGATATTAACTCTTTGCATCCCATACAGGTAAATTGTGACTTGGAACAGCAAGTAGCTGAGCAGTAGAACTATGCACATGTACCTAGCTGTTGCCAGCCTTGAAGGCCTCCACAGCCGCCATTGGCACCATGAGGCACAGGGCCACACCCACATAGATGCTAACATGACACAGCCTTAGCAGGCCCTTACTACAGGCTCAGATAAGGCCATTCTAGTTATTGTAGTAGTAGTATTCATAACTAGTAATAATTGTTGAAATAATAGTAGATTAGACCACCATATGTGGTATGATAAATTATTATAATTAAACTTAGGTAAACAATTTGTAGTTTAAGAAGGAGCCATTACAAAGTGGTTTAAGCTACAAATTGTCCCTCCAATTTGTGTGAGAATAATTTCAGGCAGTTTTAACAAGTACATACAGTCCACTCAATTTCTTACCTACTAAGAAAAAATAAGATAAACTTTAATTTATTGAAGTCAATTAAAAGGAGATATACTGCCTGGAGTTTTTACCACAAGGTTTGCCGTGTCCTCTATGTTGCCTACTCTCATGAAGATCCTAGTGTTATCTGCAAAGGATGATACAGTGCTATAGGTTGTGTTCTTGTCTATGTCCGATATGAGGATGAGAAAAAGTACTGGAGCAAGCACAGTACCCTGGGGGACTGAGCTCTTAACGGTTGATGGGCTGGATTTTATTTTGTTGACTATTACACATTGGGTTCTGTTGGTCAGGAAATTGTAGATCCATCTGCCTATTTTTCCGGTAATTCCTTTTGAGCGCATTTTATGTGCAATAACACCATGGTCACATTTATCAAAAGCTTTTGCGAAATCTGTGTAAATTACATCAGCGTTTTGTTTGTCTTCCATAGCATCTAATGCCATATCATAGTGGTTGCACTAGCATTGGAAACAGGGCTGTCAAATGTACACGTAACAAAATGGTTCGCCAATTTTTACCAAAGGAGAAACAGGTCAAATTCGGTAGAGTAAATTGATTTTGGTAGGAGAGAGAAGTAGAGGGTTTCAAGATTGTAAAGTAGGCGGAATTTGTCGGGACAGTTAATGAAATTAGGGCAAATTTCAGCGTCAAGGCTAAAGCTTTATTAGGAATCTGTGAAAAATATTCCTCGGCAATTGTGAACAATACTACTGTTTTATTAATAAAATTTTTACTAGTAGTTTGTGACTGTGGCTACGGTCGCAACACGCTACACATTTTATCCTTTTTCAAATAAAGTATTTTGGTAAATAATTGTTCACAATTTAAACAATTTATTTCTTTAGCTCTGGGCATGCCGGGCTGATGGTGAGGCTGGGTGTGCCCTCCTGGCTATGCCATGCATGTCAACCCATCTTCCTGTTTTGATAATACTTTTGGTAACTATAACTATATGAGAAAACACCATCAATGGTGTAAGTATTGTACTTCATTCATAATGATGTGCTGCCCGAAATCTTAGCGAAGTATCCAAAATTTGCTTACTGTAGGTAATGCATGCACGGTCTGTAAACTACCGCCCAGTTGGGTAGGTGTGCAGCAAGACTAGTAACTTTGTGACTCACCATAGATGTAAAGTGCCTTGTATAGGGACTGTTGTGAGCCTCTTGTTGAATCATTTATGATACAAAAGATTATTGATGTGTGATTTGTGTAGGTGATTGAATATGGATGTGTATATGTATATATATGTACATATATATATGCATGTACACATACTCATCATATAACATTAATAATTGTGTAACAAAAATTAAAATATTTGCTTAGCTTAAATATTAGAGGGTTCAGTTCCTGAACCGATTGTGCCTCTGTAATCCTTTACACCACCGCCCACGGGATGGGTATGGGGTGCATAATAAAGAAAGAAATTTAATTGATCGGTTGTGCTATATGCCTAACCTATTTATATCCTGTTACAAATAAAAGCAGATTATTAGTGGTTTTATAGTTATTTTAAATACTGTACTTGTATTATGTACCATTAAACTCTGCATTGGTTTTGGACTTACTGTACATCAGATGGCATTTTATTCCAGTATTTTACAACTCTGCAGGCAAGGCCATTTTGTTTTCCATATTAGTGTTGCATCTGGTTCCCATTGAGTTTCATCCCATTATTTATCATAGTTGAAATTGTTTTCAGCTTCAAAGAATATAAATTTAGATCTTTTGGCCTTTGTTCAAAGGATTTATTTCTTGATGGTCTTGATGTCAAAAAGCCTTCTAATTACTGAGTGGTCAAATAAGGTCAACATACATGAATTTTTCCTTTACTTTGCTCTACTTGATTATCCCCCCCCCCCATTACAATAAGATTAAGGACTTGCCTGAAATGCTACACGTGTTAGTGGCTGTACAAGAATGTAAGAACTCATATATATAAATAAATAATAATTATAAAAAAATATAAATTTATTAAGTTCCACAGTGTAGTACAGTAGTGCAAGTGTAGACAATTTGCTTAATTCCACTAATACAGTTTGCTGCACTATAACTATACCCCACTAATAATGTACACTGAAAAATACAGCAGTTGTAGCATCAATGATAAACAATATAAATGATGAACTGTAGCAAGAGGTTTTTTAGTTTTTTTTGCAGGGAAAAAGGCCCGCGCTTCCTGCGCGGGCCCTAAGCCTCTGGCTGGCCCACTAACAAGAGTTTCAGAATCTCCCTTGTGGATACCATTGTATAGAGATATTATCCAACATGATAAATGGTCAAGTTAGCTAAATTAACACTATTGCTCGTTTTGGACACCAATCACGTCCATTTTTTATCTCCTGAGTCGCAGCTGTGGTCAGGACTTAAGTCCACAACAACAAATATTTGTATAAAATTCATTTTTTATCCGATTAACCTCAGGATAGTTTCAAAATAAGCGCCTTTAACATGCGCACAATTTAATACCAAAATGAAAGATGTAACACGAAACTTTATGTCAGAAAACTTGAAAGATTATAAATACGTTTTTGGGTCTAAATTTTAAAATATTTGTTAAAATTCCAGTTATTTCTCTACTATTATGGGACTAGTTTTAAAATGCGCGCCTTTATTTTGCGAACAATTTGATACCAAAACGAGCGATATATCATGAAAATTGATGTTATCAAACTGAACGAGTATACACATTAGGTTGTGGTGTGCAAATTGGTGCTCGTTCACGGGTAACTTTAGGCTTTGCTGCGGGGAGTCTCGCCAGGCTTTTGGACATTATATGCATATACATCTGCAGGGAATTTAATTGCGAACACAATGATACCAAAACGAAGGACGTAGCACAAGAATTAAGGTGATAAAACCGAAACGAGTACACACATTTAGGCGTGGCCTCACGCTCGCCCGCACCATTGGCCCCATGACGTCAAAGTCTGCGGTGTGCGCATGGCGCCGGCAATACTGTTAACTTGCATGCAATAAGTCTGAAACTGAACTAAACATAGGTATTGTAATTTGTTATAAAAAACACATTATTTCAAGAAGCTAGGGCTGACAGATGAGCTGTTTCAAGTTGAGGACGGCTTCCTCAAGCTTGTAGTTTATACACGTGTGGGAAAAGGTAGGGCGAGTCTCACCACAATTGAGGCAGCGAGCCTGGGGAGAAAAGCATCGTCTTAAGAGTGGCCATCGTCCCCACACATGGGGGCATGGAGACAAGACTTGTGCATTTGAGGGCACCATGCTCGAACTTCCAGCACTTATTACAAAACCTAGGAAAGGGAGTGTACTCCTAAACTGAGCATCTGGCACCAGCAAGAATTATAGAGGGTGGAAGGGTCCTAGTATCAAAGGTTAGTTTCAAAACTCGGTGCTGATGGCGACGACCACGAGGGGGGGGGTTGTGTGATCGTGTCCACCTGGAGGACAGGATGGCCTTGGGCCTCGAGGTTTTGTTTAATATACTCGTGGCAGTGTTTTAGGTCTCTTAGCACCAGTTGCAACATGGTGCGGGAGGACAACAGTGCCAGCACTGGCATTTAAACAAATAGTAAAACTCAAACCAAACAAATCCCCAGGGGCGGGATGAAGTGTTTGCCAGGGAGCTTAAAGAATGCAAAGAGGAACTTTACCAGCCATTGTCTACCATATTTAATAAGTCATTAGAATCAGGCAGAGTGCCAGAGTCGAAACGTCTCTAAGCACTATATTTCACCGATCTTTTTTCAACATTGCATTGGCTATATGCTCGTAGATCATGGCTATAGCTGTATGGGCCCCTCTGCAGTTTCTAAACCCATGTTGCCTGGTGTTGTACTTCTCTTCTTCCTCTTCCATATACTTTACAAGTATTTGATTATTTTTCCGAATATTTTGCCTTTTACTTCCAGGAAGGAAATTGGTCTGTAATTTTCAGTTTGGGTTGGGTGTTTGCCTGACTTCGGAATTTATCTGATTGTGGTATTCTTGAGGTATGTGGTGAATAGTCCAGATGCAAAGTTGCATTTACTATACATGTGCATTCATGGAGTGCACTCACTGGTAGGTTGGTTAATACTATCTTATTTATCCTGCTATTGCCCGGCGCCTTGTTCTTGACGCCTATAATTGTTTTATGGACCTCTGTAATGGTTGTGTGTTTCATAAGGTGGCATTCATTGCGAATGTTACCATCTATTGTTTGCATTGGTAGTACTGTTGCAGCTCTTATCGATTTCAGTCATAATTTCCCTCTCATTAATGGGGTAAAAGTTTAAATTTTCTTTTGGGTTTATCATGAAAATTTTTTGCCAGAACTTCCTGAATTCCCATTCTTGTTCTCTCTCCTCTCCTCGACTTGAATTTTACTTATTAGATCATCCCATTTTTTTTGGTGTATTGTTTTGCATAGATCTCAGTCTCATCTTGTAATTCCCTTTGTAGTCTTTTGCGCTCGTCTGTCCACCCATTGTGCGTTATGAGTTGTTGAAAATTGTTATATCTGGTTTGTCGTTTCCTTTTCATTAAAGTCTGTGACACAGATTTCCTGTGCACCGCTTTTGAACGCCTCGCAGTTAACTTTAGTGTAATGAAGTCCTGGGGGTGCCCCCCCCCTCCCACCACTTCTTCCTTCTGTCCTCCACCATCACTACTACGTCCTCATCCCCTCCACCCTTATTACTACCTCAGCCTCCCCTGGGCGCCTGACAGCTGGGTGGATAGCGCTTCGGATTCGTAGTCCTGAGATTCCGGGTTCGATCCCCGGCTGAGACAAATGGGCAAAATGTTTCCTTCACCCTGATGCTCCTGTTACCTAGCAGTAAATAGGTACCTAGGAGATAGACAGCTGTTACGGGCTGCTTCCTAGGGTGTGTGTAACAATAAGGAGCTTGGTCGAGGACCAGGCTGCGGGGACGCTAATCCCCGAAATCATCAAGATCACCTCAAGATAACCTCCCCTCGTCCTCATTCACTCCCTCCCCCACCTCCTCCCCCACCTCCTCCTCCACCAGTACGACCTTATCCCTCTCCTACTCCACCACAACCACCTCCCACTCCACATCCTTTCCCTCGTCCCACCACCAATAATACGTCCCCCTCGCCTCCTACTCGACCACACCATGATTGCTACATCCCCCTCATCCTTTTCCGCCTGAACTACTACTACCCCCTGTTGTTGTTGTTATAGATTCAGCTACGCGGAACAAATTCCAAGTAGCACGGGCTATGGCGAGCCCGTAACTTACCTAGCACAGGAGCAGGGCAAGAAGCATGGGCTATGGTTAGCCTGAGTACTACCCCCTCCACCACCCCCACTATTATATCTCCTCACCACCACAAAACACCAGCACCACTTCCTTCCCCTCCTCTCCTCCTCTTCCACCACCACTACCTACCCCCTCTCTTGCTCATCCTCCACCACCACTACCTACCCCCTCTCCTGCTCATCCTCCACCACCACTACCTACCCCCTCTCCTGCTCATCCTCCACCACCACTACCTACCCCTCTCTTGCTCATCCTCCACCACCACTACCTACCCCCTCTCTTGCTCATCCTCCACCACCACTACCTACCCCCTCTCCTGCTCATCCTCCACCACCACTACCTACCCCCTCTCTTGCTCATCCTCCACCACCACTACCTACCCCCTCTCCTGCTCATCCTCCACCACCACTACCTACCCCCCCTCTCTGCTCATCCTCCCCACCACTACCTACCCCCTCTCCTGCTCATCCTCCACCACCACTACCTACCCCCTCTCTTGCTCATCCTCCACCACCACTACCTCCCCCCCACATGCTTATCCTGCACCACTACTTCCTTCCCCTCTCAACCACTTTGACTACCTCCCCCTCCCCTCCTTCCCTTCAACTATAACCACCATCCCTTTAATTTCCTTTCCCCTCCTCCTCCCCCCTCCACCATCTCGACTGGTGATGAATGATCAGAATGCCATCTACAAGACTGATGTATCAAGAACACCTGCCGTTCAAATTTTCATTGTTGTGTGAATGTAAGTATTAAGGGTGTGAATGAGTAAGGCTGACCAGTTATTGTAAGTACTAATACTATAATTTATTTACAGATATTACTCAACTTATTGATCACTCGCACATTGTGGAGTGGAGACTTGATGGTGAACATGTGACTAAGTGTAGCATCACATTGATCACCTCAAGAGTTAGTGTGTGTTAAATATGTAACATGTTCAGTTATGAGCATGCTATATTTACTGTCAACTTTGACAGTTCATTGATGTTGCTAATTGTGCATGTCATTAATGTTGCAGAGTATCCAGAAAGAACTCTCATATGTCCTTTGCAATGATATATAAGCTGTATCTTGTTATTGCTTGTCCAGAGAAAGTGTTACGATTATCGACGTGTTTACAGGGTGGTCGGTCAGTCAGGCGTCCGAGTGAGTGAGTGAGTGAGTGAGTGAGTGAGTGAGTGAGTGAGTGAGTGAGTGAGTGAGTGAGTGAGTGAGTGAGTGAGTGAGTGTGAGTGTGAGTGTGAGTGTGTGTGTGTGTGTGTGTGTGTGTGTGTGTGTGTGTGTGTGTGTGTCTCTGACACAATTAGCAATGAAAGAAACCAATCTGAAAGTAATGAATGTTACCTGAGTATTAATACGCGCTGTAAATGTTTTATTTGTTTATAGAGTAAACAGGCGTTTACATTAACCTGGTCTGTTATACTCTCACAATAAACGTTTGAGGTGCCATCAACACAAGACACCAGTTCCAAAGCTGCCACTACTAAGCCGCTACTCACTAAATTCAATGCATAAAGAACCACTCCCCTCAGCTTGACACCTCACTCGATATCGTGCACCCTTAAACATGAGCATTGTGTCCAGGATAAGTCCGAGCTTGTGTGGTTTAAGCTGTTCTACTATTGCAAAGTGGTGTCGTTGAATGCAATTGCAGCCAGGACGAAGTCAAAATATTGTAGTGTAAGATCCAAGGCTCCCAAAATGTATGCATTACCTTTTCTTTTCAATACAATGTTTGTGTAAATCATTATTTATGTCAATACAGGTGCCAATGACTGAAAAAGCCGGCTGTACTAGAATCTCTCAAGTTGGTCAGGCAAAAACCTGATCAAGTTTTAGATCAGCCGCCTTACAACTCTTAGAGATGGTAAAAGGAGAATGAAATTAAATGACTACTATTCTATGGCCTCTGATCTTATTGACGAGACGTCTACACCACTCCTTGAGTCGTCTACACGAAACTGGGCCACAACATCAATTTCCTCGCACAACAGCTCTCGGGACACATTTGTACCCTGGCCCCAATGAAAAAAAAATCGAAGAAGAGATTAAGAAATATGAAAAAGCGCAAGATAAATCGAATCTAATGTGGTACGGTAATGACTGGTCCAACGATGAGACCAGCCACCAACTTGGATTCGTCTAAAGAACATAATCGAAAAAATATCTTTATCATCATTGAAACAACCAATACAAAAATAAGGTGTGATCCAATTTTTTTTAAGATGCATTTAATGGTGCAAATTTTTTTTATTTCAACTGGTATTGTACCAAACATTAATTGTAATGAAGAAAAATTTGAAGACTAATTTATGAAGCGTAACTTGCAATTTTAAGGATACTAGTAGTAACATAATATTGTATGAAAATGCAAAGAGGTAATGTCTAATATCTTCACTGTGATATTAGATTCAGTGCATCATTTCGATCACTGAAAAATTTTAGTGTGTTTTTAAGCTTACAGTAATCTTGTATGATTATTGCATGATTAATTTTTTAATCATATTTTTTTGTATGGGCACTTTAATACGGGCTTTTAATCTTTTATCCAGTTTTTTCTTCTCTCCAAACTTTACATATTGCAAAGAAAAGCTTTAACAATGAAGGGATTTTTGGTTAACTTTTTCACTAGAGCAGCAGTAGCTAAAAATGGATAGATCCAACCATAATTACTGACAGTATTTTATTCAGTATATATAATAAATCTTGGTTACTTTAATAGATTAAGGTTTGTTTAACACTTAAAATGTGGCTATGGATATTCATGATTATCTGCCCATGCACAAAAAAATGAAAAACTAAATTATTTTCTTATAGAATGATTAATTTGTGTGCCGATTGTTTAGCAAAGAATGCCTAATCTTCATTGTGGCTCGTTTCGTGCCCTGAGAAAGTTCCGTGTGTCTCACCCTCTCACATCTGTGTCAGGAAAGGAATTTTTCCAGCTCTCTTGTGCATTGAAATGAGTGCACAGTAGGCGTGCACAGGAGGATGTGCACCGGAGCAGAAGTTTAAGAAATACACAATCGTGCTGGATGTCTACGGACAGCCCTTGGCGAGTGTTAGTCATTAAAGCTATTGCGGTTGCTGTAGCAAGTCTGCAGACAAAGTTATAGCAAGGCGTTGATTTCAGGTGAATTTTAGTACAAGTTCAAGTGGAGAGGGGGGGGGGTAACAGTTGTGGGCTGACCCCTCCCCCCTCACCTTTGAGCCCTCGTGCCAAACCCAACCTACTGTGCCCCCTCTCTCCCCCCCTCCCTCGCCAGAAAGCCAGAGCCCCAGAGAAAATAAGGGAAATGTAGTGTAGTGTATGTAGTGTTGAAACTGTGTGTAGTGTGCAAAGATAAATGTTTTATTGGAGAATGTACAAAGAAACAAAGGTAATAATTGTAATAGGCCCTATTTGTTAAACAAGAAGTGTATTTTTGTTTCCTTGTTTCCAACTCCACCCATCAGTGTGGAGCAGGTGAAGGTTATTTTCCAAAAGGCGATAATACGTATAGTGGAACATGATCCCTCTGATATACCAATTGTTTTATAAGGACGGGGGAAATGTGGAGGAAACCACATTCAAAGAGCCCGGCAAGGGTGACATTTCGGATTATAGGCAGGACTGTGCGCCGATTGGTGGATGGCGGCCGCGTGCAGCGCCCCCTGCGTAGGCCTGGAGAGGGCCAAGAGCGACAGAGATGAACTGCACGTGACCCAGCATGGACGAAGCCCACCCGGCAACCACTTAAGATATGTACTAACTGGCTCACTGGCGAGGCTTTGCCATCCTCTACCCTACCTTCCCTGAGAAGCCTAGAATTGCTTCCCCTTCCTTCCTTCCCCGACGACTACAGTTCAAGGTGAATTATCATTCTTAGTATTATATCACCCCATTACCACACCACGTGGCGGCTCCCTCCACATTAACATTAGCAATAAAAATGATGGAAAGTTCCTTGGCCTATACTTAGACAGGAGAGAACTTCAGCACCCACATACAACACACAACCAAGAAAGTCTCTCAAACGGCTGTATGCTCTAAAAAAATCATTACGTTCCAAACTCTGATATTTTCCTATATTACACGTTAATCTATCCCTGTCTTCCATATGTTATCTGTGCATGGGGTTCAACCAATGCAAACTACCTCAAGCCCATCACCCAGCAGAAATTGGATTTCAGATGTTTACATTTACATAATCCTGTTCTTAAATGCTGTTCTGAAACTCTTCCTGGACACATGTAAGAGAACCCATAATCATCATACAAGAAAAAAATATATCTGATATCCCCAGAGTCAAACATGATCTGTGTAAACACTTTGCAAATAAAGGGACCTAGTCTATGGAGCTCACTCCCTAAGGAATTGAAAAGCTGTCCAACTTTTGCCTTATTCAAAACCAGAACCAAAACATACCTAATTTAATCTTCACAGTTTCCTACCTAATGCTTAAAACTCGCACTGTATCTTGTGCTATCCAATCCCCCAATGTATGTACCCAAGCCATACAACTTTGCCAGAGCAATCATTGCTATAAACTTTTATCATGGCTGTTATATTAAATGCATATTTTACTGCATTATACCTTGAAATATCGATCAAATTATGATACAATATTGTAGCATAATTGTATGTAGCAGTTATATGCCACAACTGTTGATAATCCTCAAATTTTACTTTTAAGTAACTACTCGTCGTTGCCAAATTCTTCCAATTAACCAGTTCAGATATTTAAAATTTTGCTAGAAATACCTTCTTAAAATTATCTGTTCGATTAAGGCCCTGCCCGAAACGCTATGCATGCTAGTTGCTTTACAAGAATGTAAAAACAGCAGTGCTTTGTACTCTCACAAGGCCACTGTACCTTGTACATATAAATAAATAAAGTGTTATGTTGTTGCCTTGTAATCACATGGTAGTTTGTACTTCATGTCTAGTATCTTCGCAAAACTGTCCTATTTGCAGACAATAGATTTTATATAATTATGCCAATTATTTCTTGAAATAGAAATCACACACACACACTGGTGGGCCTGGTGGATAGCACGAGGACTCTTAATTCTGTGGCGCGGGTTTGAGTCCCGCACCAGGCAGAAACAAATGGGCAAAGTTTCTTTCATCCTGAATGCCCCTGTTACCTAGCAGTAAATAGGTACCTGGGAGTTAGTCAGCTGTCACGGGCTGCTTCCTGGGGTGTGTGGGTGTGTGTGTGTGTGTAGGGGGGGGGAGAAAGAATAGTAGTAGTTAGTAAACAGTTGAGAGGCGGGCCGAAAGAGCAAAGCTCAACCCCTGCAAACAACTAGGTGAATACACACACACATAGGAGTAAGGGGAGACATGATAACCACCTACAAAATTCTCAGGGGAATTGACAGGGTGGACAAAGACAAACTCTTCAGCACGGGTGGGACACGAACAAAGGAACACAGGTGGAAACTTAGTACCCAGATGAGCCCCAGAGACGTTAGAAAGAATTTTTTCAGTGTCAGTAGTTAATAAATGGAATGCACTCGGCACTGATGTGGTGGAGGCTGACTCATATACAGTTTCAAATGTAGATATGATAGAGTCCAGTAGGCTCAGGATTATGTACACCAGTTGATTGACAGTTGAGAGGCGAGGCCAAAGACAAAGCTCAACCCCCGCAAGCACAAATAAATGAGTACAATTAGGTGAGTACACCCACCCAATTACTGGCTCACCATGGCCCGTGCTACTTGGTACTGTGTTTCGAGCAGCTGAATCTAAAAAAAAACAACAACAGTATATTCAGTAAGAACTCTTGATGAGGTAGTGTTAACTGCCTTTGGAACGGGCAACACAAGTGTTGTCTGCGGACGAGTCCAAGAGTTCCCACTTTTATTGTTGGCCGGAAAATGAGCAAGACTTACCAGTCCCTAGTACGCAGAGGATATAAGTGTCGATTGCATTGATAAATGTCCC
This sequence comes from Procambarus virginalis, assembly GCA_020271785.1. Taxonomy (NCBI): domain Eukaryota; kingdom Metazoa; phylum Arthropoda; class Malacostraca; order Decapoda; family Cambaridae; genus Procambarus; species Procambarus virginalis. The sequence continues at coordinate 50,554 of WNGS01002768.1, read as the reverse complement.
AAATCTAAATCGCTTGTTTCATTCCAATTTATTTGCATCCCAGGGTTGCCCAGGAGCATTGAAGACTTATGAATATTTGCATATTTCACGACCTAATGGAAACGTGTCGGAGAGTGAGAGAGTAAGATGTTGTTACTCCATGAAGGTGTCAATAATGCCGAAATGGATAACAACATTCTTAATGTCAAAACAAGTTACTCCCTGAAGAAATATAAGAACATAAGAACAAGAGTAACTACAGAAGGCCTATTGGCCCATACGAGGCAGCTCCTATCTATAACCACCCAATCACACTTATATACATATCCAACCCGTGCTTGAAACAATCGAGGGATCCCACCTCCACCACGTTACGCGGTAATTGGTTCCACAAATCAACAACCCAGTTACCGAACCAGTATTTACTCAAGTCTTTCCTAAATCTAAATTTATCCACTTTACACCCATTGTTTCGTGTTCTGTCTTGTGTTGATACTTTTAATACCCTATTAATATCCCCTTTGTTGTATCCATTCATCCACTTGTAAACCTCTATCATGTCACCCCTAACTCTTCGCATTTCCAGTGAATGCAATTTAAGCTTTGTTAATCTTTCCTCATAAGAAAGATTTCTAACTTGGGGAAATAACTGTCATCCTACGCTGGGCACGTTCAAGTGAATTTATATCCATTCTATAGTACAGCGACCATAACTGAACTGCATAATCTAAATGGGGCCTAACCAGAGCAAGATACAGCTGAAGAACACCACCAGTTGTTTTGTTACTAACGCTTCGATTAATAAACCCCAGTGTCTTATTTGCCTTATTACGAACATTCATGCATTGATCCTTTGGTTTTAAATTCTTACTAATCATAACTCCCAGATCCCTTTCGCAATCTGACTTTGCGATCTCAACACCATCTATCTCGTATCTTGTAACTATCATCATTACCTAGCCTCAAAACTTTACGTTTATCAGCATTAAACTGCATCTGGCAATCATTTGACCATTTCAAAACCCTATTTAGATCAACTTGAAGTGATAGCGAGTCTTCTTCCGTGTTAATTTCTCTACCGATTTTTGTATCATCGGCAAATTTGCAAATGTTGCTACTCAAACCTGAATCTAAATCATTTATATATATTATAAACAACAGAGGTCCCACGACAGAGCCTTGAGGCACTCCACTAACAACATTATCCCACTCTGACTTAACCCCATTTATACTGTTTCCTTTGGAATAGCCATGCCCTAATCCAACTTAATATGGCACCCACAATACCATGAGTATTTTTTTAATCAGTCTTTTATGTGGCACTGTATCAAAAGCTTTACTAAAGTCAAGGTTCACAACATCATAATCTTTACCACTATCAACTGCCTCAACTATGCTGGAATAAAACGATAGCAAATTTGTTAAACATGAACGGCCATTTGTAAAACAATGTTGCGACCCATTTGTTAATTTATGTTTTTCAAGATGAAGACTAATTGTATTTGCAATTATCGATTCAAGTAACTTTCCCACAATAGACGTTAGGCTAATTGGCCGATAGTTTGACGCAAGTGATCTATCTCCTTTCTTAAAAATTGGTACCACATTAGCTACCTTCCATGACTGGCACTCTGCTTAACTCTATTGAGTTATTAAATATGGTAGACAGTGGCTCGGAAAGCTCCTCTTTGCACTCTTTAAGCACCCTGGCAAACACTTCATCAGGCCCTGGGGATTTGTTTGGTTTTAGTTTTACTATTTGTTTATTACATCCACCCTGGTAACTGCTAGACTATAAGACTAGTCAGCGTGTCCTCGTCCCCACCCACATAGACTTGTTCGGCTGAAGGCATATTGTTAAGATCCTCTTTAGTAAATACAGATATAAAATATTTATTAAAAATACTACTCGTCTCCTGGTCATTATCCGTTATTTGACCTTCTCACTTTTTAATGGACCTATCCTTTCCCTAGTCTTAGTTCGATATAACTGAAAAAAACTTTAGGATTTGTCTTCGCTTGCCCTGCTATGCGAACTTCATAGTTTCTTTTTGCTTTCCTTCTCTTTTTTTTAACATTTCTAACCAGTTGTACGAGTTCCTGTTCTAAGCTGAATTGCCCATTCTTAATCCTTTTGTACCACGCTCTCTTTTTTACCTATAAGGTTCTTCAAATCCTTTGTTATCCACTTTGGGTCATTAGTATTCTATCAATTTGAATGGTATACTACGTTCTTGTGGTTTGCTTAGAATAGTCTTAAATAAGTTATATTTTGAATCCACATCGAAGTCCCCTTTTACGTCACCTATCGCTGGGTTCATGTCGCTCCAAGACTGGCCTACCCCCCCATGCCCAAGACTTCCCAATCTATTTGACCCAAAAAAATTCTTAGGCTATTAAAATCAGCTTTTAGAAAATGTGGCACTTTAACAATTTTTTTCTACAGGTATATTCCATTCTATGCTAAATCTGATTTTTTCGTGATCACTGTTCCCTAGCTCACTCCCTATTTCGATGTCATTAATTTGTGTTTCCCTGTTAGTTAACACTAAATCTGAAGTATTATTTTCCCGCGTTAGTTCCTTAATGTGTTGGCTAAGAAAGCAATCGTCAATTAATTCTAGAAAATCTTCTGCTTCATTATTCCCTGTTCTGTTAGACCAATTTATTCCACTGAAAATAAAGGCACCCATGACAAATACTGCTAGACCTAGATGCTCTAGATATTTCATCCCATAGGTGCTTTGCTTCCATCCTGTTTAAGTTTGGTGGCCTATATATAACTCCTATTAAGATTGTTTGCTCTTTCGTTTAATTCTATCCAAATAGCTTCTGTATGTGCATCAGTTTTGATTCCTTCTTTGAGACTACATTTCAATTTTCCCTAACATATATGGCTACTCCCCCCCCCTCCTCGTCTAATATATTTATCTGTGGGAAATAGTTTAAATCTATTTATTTGATATACACCTAATAGTTCTCTGTTTTCTACATTCATCCACGTTTCGGCAAGTGCAATAATATCTATTTTTTTCTGTGCAGACAAGAGTATTTAACTTTTATTTCGTTTCTTAGACTTCTACTGTTAGTGTAATATACCCTAAGTGAATTGTTATTTTGAGGCCCTTCTCTTTCCCTGATCATTTTGCCAATTTATTTCTCCAACACACACTTACTTTTATTACCTCTTTCCTCCCTATCAGTTCCCATGCCACTATCTACTAACAGTTTAAACCCAAACAAATGCCTCTAACCACTGGTTCCAACGAGTTCGCAACAGCAACAACCCCAGCCCTCGATAGATGCACCCCATCACGAGCATACATTTCACTTCTTCCATAGAAATGTTACTAGTTGTCTATGAAAAATATTGCATTTGATTTGCAATATCTTTCCAGCCGGCAAATGGAACCAAGTGCACTCGACAACCATTCATTCCCAACGCTCTTTCTTGGAAGAATGCCACATGATCGTGATTCCTCCCTTGCTCCTAACAAATTCTATGGCTTTGTTAATTTTTTATATCAGTTCCTCACTCCTAACTCATCCAACATCATTACCCCCTGCACTAATACAAATAATGGGTTTGTTCCCATTTCCCGTCATAATATCTCATGTTGTCAACAATATTTCCAATTCCAGCTCCCGGATAGCAAACCCTTAATCTGTTCCCCCTATCTCTGGCACAAAACGTCCTGTCTAAATACCTCGCCTGTGAATCTCCCACAACCAAAATTCGCTTAGGTACCTCCTTAACTTTCTGAGCACTTTGAGGGGCCTGTGATTCGTTGCTCTTCGTTGATTTCCCTTTTGAGTGAACTGCAGGCTCACCACAGCACTCGTCTAATAACACGGAAAATGAATTTGAAGTCCTTAGGGCGTCTGTAGGCGGCCTTGTCAATGTCTTCTTGAGACCCCTGTCCATTACGACTTTCCACGACGAGGTCTTTTTAATATTGGTCTCCTCCGTTTCTTCGATGTTTCAGCTGTCGTACCTCCTCCCGTAGGGAATCCATCTCTGCTCTCAGAGTTCCAACTAGATTGATCAGTTCCTTCACTAATCCTTCCATAACATATTACTGCAATCGGAGTTCCAGCTAACACAACCTCTCACTGTGACTGCACCTGATACTTTGCTACTTACACTGTTACGAAACCTGAGAAGCTTAGTTTATTTTCGCCTTCAGTTCAACGTGAGCGGCAGTTTAAGACAGATTCCGAGATTTACAAGTTTCTCCGTCTTGTTTTCAACAAAGAGTACGCAATAAAGTATTTAATAGAAGACAAGCACCGTGGACTGCAAATCATGTCATCGAATGGTCTAGTGTCCCAAGCTCACAAAGACAACTACCTGGGATCGGGGACATTCAGCCATTGTTACAAAGTTATCCATAAGGCCGAGCCCCAGTCTCTGTCTAAAGCTATTTAAAAATTGAATAAATATTAACCACGTACTTCAGGAGGCACAGATGTTATATACAGTGGATCTTCAAGGGTTCCCAAAGGTTCTGCGAATATGTCCATTTTACCCTGCCATACTCGTGTCATATCATGGGAAGTCGACCGTGGATTCATTGTTGGAAATGAAAGAAGGTGCCTGTCCGGAAGGCAAAACCCTGATAAAGAGCATGCTGGATATGTGTACCATTGTGAAGACTACACAGTCTGGGTTATATACAATGATTTAAAGACTGACAACGTGAGCGTAGTGGTAGATGGAGACACTCCTCAGATCACCATCCTGGACGCTGGGTCCATGGCTCCAATGTAAAGTGATTCGCTCGCTGACCACTAGGGGGTCAGGACGTGCTCACCTGATTTGCCAGTTGTCGCCTGGTGTTGCGGGTGTGGGTTGTGGTGCAGTGTGCCCGCTAGCTGGAGGACCCGGCTGGCGGTATGGTTGTTAGTAGTGTCTCCCGTGTTCGGCGAGTTGACACGGCGTGCCTTGATTTTTCTAGGGCTGTGGACTGACCGCTAGTGAAAATTGCAGTCATCGATAAGCTCAAGGTGGACGTTCAGGATTTGTTGGGGCTGGAAAAGCTCTCTCCTACTCGGGTGGCGGTGTCCTTCCGCTCGGGTCTATTGTACCGGGAGTTTGTGGCGCACTGGGAGAGCCGAACGGTTCCAATCTCTACCTCGGCTGAGTCTGTAAACGTTTCGGATCCCTGGGGGGCCGTGCAATATGTGAGCGTTCATGGTGTGCCGGTGACTTTCCCCGCAGACGAGCTGAGGGTGGTGTTTGCAAGGTATGGTGTGGTAGTGGTTCACCGCTTCAACATTGAGTGCGGGCCGGCTGAGCGGGCTATGTACGGGCACTCGTACGCTTGTTATGCGGGTTACATCGCCTGTTCCATCCAGACTTCTGTATTGTGGGCTCTCGCTCCGGGTCTTTTATCAGGGCCAGACCCGGACCCGTTTCTGGTGTGGTGCTGAAGACCATGTGGCGGCCGGCTGTGACGCTCCTCGTGCTGAAGCTCCCTCTGTTTTCTTGGAGTGTGACTTCCCCTGCTTGGATGAGCGTGGAGCTTCCTCGGCGCCTGCTCGCTCTGACCTGGTGTGGTTCCTGAGGCGGTTTCGGCAGGTGCTCCCTCTGGCCCTGCTTGGTCTGGCTCTGGTAAGTCTGACCCACCGGTGTGCTCTGTGGGCCTAGGGGCTCCTGCCTCGGGTATTCTCCATTCGGTGGTTGCGGAGGTGCATCCGTGGCCGGTTGCTTCCATGCGGTCCTTGGATCCTGCTGTTGGGGTGGTGCCTGCCTTCTCTGCCGCCGGTTGTCTGCTTCCCGAGGTTGCCGGGGTCGTGATGAGTGTGCCCTCTCCTCTGCCCTCCGCTTCTTCCCTGCTCTCTGTCTCTGCATCAACTCCCTCGTCGCCCTCGAATGTCTCCTTGCCCCCAGGCCGTCTTCACCTGCACCTGCCGTGTCGTCCGTGATGGATGCCACCTGTGTGCTGGAGTGTGCTCTCCCGCCTGCTGGGCCTGCTCCTTCTCCGGCTTCAGTCTCCGAGCGTGGGGTTAGACTTTTGCCCCGTGCTGTGTAGGCTTCTGTTCTGCGTGGGCGTGCTACCTTGGTTTTGGGACCGCCCGCGACGGGTTCTTCTGGGGCGCCCCTTGCTGTGGGTCATAGTTCCGACGATCAGCAGCCTCATGTTAAGCACCGTCTTTCGGCTCGGGCTGAGTCGCCCCGACGGTCGTGGGCGGAGGACCGTGATACAATGGAGGATGAGGGTGTGGACGTCGCCGTGGTGACTTCTGTGATGTCCTCCGTGTTTGAAGTTGTGCCCCCTGCCGGTGGCTCTCCTTCGTGGGCGGTTGCCCTTGGTGGTCGTGTTATCTAAGGATGGGTGTTGGGGGGGCTTCAGCCCCTGTTCCGGTTGGCGGGGGCCCTGAGGCTCCGATGGAGGGCGCCTCCGTGGGGCTCGGTGCGGTGCCTGGTGTCGATCCCTGTGCCAGCCCTGGGGTCCAGGCTGATGTGCAGCGGTGGGTCGCGACGGGCTGGGGGTGTCCTGAGGTTGTCCCAATGGCACCCTCTGTTGTATGTGCGTCCTTGAATGTTCAGGGTTTGAATGTTCTTGGGGTCCAGTTGGCCCTATTGGATGTTCTGCCGGAGCAACGTGTAGATGTGGCTCTTATTCAAGAGCATAATGTTCATGATGTGTCTGTGTTGCAGTGTTTGAGTGTGCATTTTCATGTGGTGCTCAACCCGCCGAGGACGCCTTTCGGGGGGACCCTTATGCTGTTTTCTCGGAGGGCTTCCTTCTCCATGCTTCACACGGAAATGGACGAGGATGGGCGGGTGTTATTTGTGAGGGTGGAGTTTTTGGGGGTCGTCATTCCGTTCTTGATGGTGTACGCCCCCTCGAGGGCGGCGCGCCGTCGGGATCGGGAGGAGTTTTTTCGGGTGGGGCTTCTCCCATTTTTGCGCCATGATACGCGGGGCATAATTTTTGGGGGGATTTTAATTGTGTGACAAGTGCGGGGGATTATTGTAGCGCTCGTCTGCAGAATGTCTCGAGTGCGCTGCTGGAGGTGGTGCGTTCCTGTGGTTTCCGAGATGCTGCTGTGCTCTTTGGGGGCGAGTTGTCATTTACGTTTGTTGCGCGTGGGGTGCGTTCGCAGCTGGATAGGGTGTATGTTACTGGCAGGAAATGTATAGTGTTTGATTTCCACACTGTCCCGGTTGCGTTCTCGTACCATAGTTTGGTGGTGGTCCGGATTGGTGTGCCCAGTCACGTTGTCTGCGGGTTTGTCGTCAGTTTCGGGGTTGGTGGGTTGGGGTTCGGGTCCGGCAGTGTGCTTTCCCGTCTATCTTGGAGTGGTGAGTGGTGTAAGGTGCAGTGTCGTTTGTTCTTTCGCGTGGTTGCTAAACGCGAGGCTGCTGGGCGCTTTGGTTTGCTGCGGTTGTTACAGGCGCAGCTATCGAGGTTGTATGTGTGGTACAATGCTGGGTTGATTGTTTTGGTGAGATTGTGGATTGTAAGGCGCGTATTTGTGGTTTGCGGAGTGAGTGGGCGGAGGGTGTTCGTGTGCATGCTCGTGTGAGCGAGCGTGTGGACGGGGAATGGATCTCTCCGTTTCTTCTTGGGAAGGTGCGGGCTGCGCGAGACTGTTCTTTTAAAGACCCTGCAATGACCGGATGGGTCCGTTGTTTCGGACACCGGTGGTGTGTTGCATTATGTTCACCAGGAGTTGGCTGCGCTCTATGTGAAGGTGGCTGGGGACGCCGCGCTTGCTGAGGACTTCTTGGGTCAGTGCATGCCTGGGTTGTCCGTTGCGGATTGTGCTGGTCTGGTGGAGGAGGTTTCCTTGGTGGAGCTATTTGAGGTGGTCCGGACGTTTTGTTCCGGGAAGGTGCCGGGTTTGGATGGTCTTCCTGTTGAGTTCTATGTCACCTTTTGAGATGTGTTGGGGGATCTTCTGGAGGTGGTCCGTACTTGTCTTCGGGGGTGCGTTCTGCCTATGTCTCAGTGCATTGGGATTGTGCGTCTCCTCCCGAAGCCGGGCGATTTGTGGTTCTTCTCGAACTGGAGGCCCATTACTTTGTTGAACGTGGACTACAAGGTCCTGTCTAAGGTCTTGGCTGGTCGGTGTCGCCGTGTTGTGGCGTAGTTTTGTGGCATTCCAGCTCGGTCTTTGTTGCAATGCAATGCTTTGTTTCGCGATGTGCTCCTGTATGTCAGGCTCTCGCTCATCGGCGGTGATGCTTTGTTTGGATTGGTCGAAGACGTTCGACCGTGTGCCGCTCACTTGTGTGTTTCGTGTGTTGGAGCGGCTTGGGTTTCCACCTATGTATGTTCATTGGGTGCGCATGTTGTACGCTCAATGTTGTAGTTGGGTTTGCGTTAATGGGTTTTTGAGCGATTCTTTCCCTGTACGTTGCTCGGTGAGGCAGGGTTGTCCGCTTTCTATGCTCCTGTATGTCATCTTTCAGGAGCCTTTTTTCGGTCAAGGCGTGTCCGTTGATCGCCGCCCCCCCCCCCTCCCCACCTGCCGTCTGGTCTTCGGTTGCCCATCTGCGGATATGCGGATGATACCGTTTTGTTCGTGGCCTCGGAGGGGTCTGTTGGGGCTGTCCAAGTCGTGGTTGAGCGGTTTGAGTTGGCCACTGGGGCCCGGGTCAATTGTGAAAAGTCCGGTCTTCTGGGTCTCAGTGGGTGGTCCTCTCGCCGTGTGTGGGTGGGGTCTTAATACCTGGTTAATACCTGGTTGATGGGGTTCTGGAAGTTCTTCTACTCCCCAAGCCCGGCCCGAGGCCAGGCTCGACTTGTGAGAGTTTGATCCACCAGGCTGTTGCTTGGAGCGGCCCGCAGAGCCACATACCCACCACAGCCCGGCTGATCCGGGACTTCTCTTAGGAAACAGTCCAGTTTTCTCTTGAAGATGTCCACGGTTGTTCCGGCATTATTCTTATAGTCGCTGGAAGGACGTTGAACAACCGCGGACCTCTGATGTTTATACAGTGCTCTCTGATTGTGCCTATGGCACTTCTGCTCTTCACTGGTTCAATCTTGCATTTTCTTCCATATCTTTCACTCCAGTACGTTGTTATTTTACTGTGTAGATTTGGGACCTGGCCCTCCAGTATTTCCACGTGTATATTATTGGTATCTCTCTCGCCTCCTTTCTAGAGAGTACATTTGGAGAGCTTTGAGACGATCCCAATAATTTACGTGTTTTATCTCGTCTATGCGTGCCGTATATGTTCTCTGTATTCCCTCTATTTCAGCAATCTCTCCTGCTCTGAAGGGGGAAGTGAGTACTGAGCAGTATTCGAGACGGGACGACACAAGTGACTTGAAGAGTACAACCATTGTGATGGGATCCCTGGATTTGAAAGTTCTCGTAATCCATCCGATCATTTTTCTGGCTGATGTGATATTTGCTTGGTTATGCTCCCTAAACGTTAGATCGTCTGACATCATTATTCCCAAATCCTTGACATGCTGTTTTCTACTATGGGAAGATTTGATTGTGTTTTGTACCTGTATTATGTTTCAGATCCTCATTTTTGCCGTACCTGAGTACCTGAAATTTATCACTGTTAAACATCATATTATTTTCTGCTGCCCAATCGAAAACTTTGTTGACATCTGTTTGCAGTTTTTCAATGTCTTCAGCAGAGGTAATCTTCATGCTGATTTTTGTGTCGTCTGCGAAGGATGACACGAAGCTGTGACGTGTATTTTGTCTATATCAGATATGAGAATAAGGAACAGTAGCGGTGCAAGGACTGTACTTTAGGTACAGAGCTTTTAACATCGCTTGGACTCGTTTTATCTGATGAATGGTTCTTTGTGTTCTGTTCGACAGTCGCCATGGCGACCCCAGCAAGTAGATGGGGTCGCCATGGTTCTCCCCTAGGCGTCCTGTTTGCAAACTTCTACATGGGTACTATCGAGGAAAAAGTCTTAGTCGACTTAAACTTGAAACCGGCCATATACTGCAGGTATGTTGACGACATTTTTACACAGGTACCTGATGTCAGACATCTGCAGGAGCTGAAAGAAGCGTTTGAGCAGAATTCTGTGTTACGTTACGTTTCACTTACGAGATGGAGAAGGATGGGAAGCTGCCCTTTCTAGATGTAACAGTCATGGAAAGGAAGGAGGTTTCCACACTGCAGTCTACACTAAGGAAAACAAACATAGGAATGTGCCTAAATGCCAACAGTGACTGCCCAGATAGGTACAAGAGGAGTGTTGTTAACGCTTATGTCGACCGTGCTCTCAGCCACAGCTCAGAATGGAAGCAAGTCGACGAAGAACTCTGTAGGGTAAGGCAGGTGGTCCTAGTCAACAACGGCTTCTCCAATGGAATCATTGAAGACATCATAAGAAGGAAGTAAAACGCCATGCAACCTCTGAAGTAAACAACTAATACAACACCTATACCCCCTATTAGACTATTTTACAGGAACTTCTTCTCCACCGCTCATAAAACGGAGGAAAGGGTCCTGAAAGATATTGTTAATAGAAATGTTGTTATCCCTACAGACAAAAATCAGAAGATACAACTAACGATTTACTATAAAACCAAAAAAACAGCCAGCCTACTAATGAAAAACTCTCCAGACACGGAGCAGAA
>WNGS01002767.1:0-14454 GCA_020271785.1 Procambarus virginalis | reverse complement strand
ACATATATAGTGTACACGCATACACGGCGCGGCCCGTCTGCATCTTGCATCCCATCCTCCCATTGGTCCAGCCTTATGCATGAGAACCGTTGGCAAGAAATATTGCATGCACTGGTGCTCCTGATTGGCCGGCGGTGTGGTGAGCGCCGCTGCGATTGGCTGCTGGCGGCCGCTCATCATGCGAGTGGGCGGGGCTGACCTGCCTTCCGCCAATGACGGTCGAGCACTCATGCACGCTTTCCAAGAATTTGCTTTCAAACTGGACTTTCCCCATAAATTAAGAGCGAGTAGTTAGAGATTCGTTACGTAGAGGATAAAAACGAGCCGTGGCTGTGAGGGTCGTTGACACGGTCTCCGGGGCCAAGGAACGCCGCCGTGTCCCCCACTATCAGGCCGCCAGGCGGCGTCTGGCAACCCGTGCATAGCGTGGCTGAATGCACCTTCCACAGTTGCCATGCATACACGTGTAAATTNCAGCTACCTATCCATGCTAAAATCACTGCCAAATTTTGTCGCGAGAAGTTTGGACCCCAATTTGGAGACCACTTACTCATCAACAAAAGGTCTAATCGCCCTGATCTTTTGCAACGATGTATAAGAAGCACAATATTATGCAGTGATGCAATAGCAACTCTGTTGCATCCATATGTCCAGAGGTGGCCCACTGGAAAGTTGGCCAAAAAAAAAATTTGTGCAAAACTAGCAAACTTTCAAGGCAAAATTTTTCAATATGCGTCATTTCCAATTTAGTTTTGAATGACACCATTGGATAGAGCAGATTTTTCTGTACAAGAGTAACTTTTATTTAGGTTGTGATCTGTGTTCCTAGTTCAGCCAGAGGACTTTGAAGATGACATACTTTGGTGCGATATCGAAAAAAAAATCAAATTATGATTCTCCATCTTCTTTGTGCACTGACCATGACTGATAACAGCTTGATATCCAAACTGATTGGAAATATTTTAAGCTTCATTGTTGGTGGTACACACACCCAGCTGTACCGTGTTGGTGGTACACACACCCAGTTGTACCGTGTTGGTGGTACACACACCCAGCTGTACCGTGTTGGTGGTACACACACCCAGTTGTACCGTGTTGGTGGTACACACACCCAGCTGTACCGTGTTGGTGGTACACACACCCAGCTGTACCGTGTTGGTGGTACACACATACAGCTGTACCATGTTGGTGGTACACACACCCAGCTGTACCGTGTTGGTGGTACACACATACAGCTGTACCATGTTGGTGGTACACACACCCAGCTGTACCGTGTTGGTGGTACACACATACAGCTGTACCGTGTTGGTGGTACACACACACCCAGCTGTACCATGTTGGTGGTACACACAGCTGTACCATGTTGATGGTACACACACACACAGCTGTACCGTGTTGGTGGTACACACACACACAGCTGTACCGTGTTGGTGGTACACACACACAGCTGTACCGTGTTGGTGGTACATACACACCCAGCTGTACCATGTTGGTGGTACACACACACAGCTGTACCATGTTGATGGTACACACACACACACAGCTGTACCATGTTGGTGGTACACACACACAGCTGTACCGTGTTGGTGGTACACACACACACACAGCTGTACCGTGTTGGTGGTACACACACAGCTGTACCGTGTTGGTGGTACACACACAGCTGTACCGTGTTGGTGGTACACACACACCCAGCTGTACCATGTTGGTGGTACACACACACAGCTGTACCATGGTGGTACACACACACAGTTGTACCGTGTTGGTGGTACACACACACAGCTGTACCATGTTGGTGGTACACACACACACAGTTGTACCATGTTGGTGGTACACACACACAGCTGTACCATGTTGGTGGTACACACACGCACAGTTGTACCATGTTGGTGGTACACACACACACAGTTGTACCATGTTGGTGGTACACACACACACAGCTGTACCATGTTGGTGGTACACACACACACAGCTGTACCATGTTGGTGGTACACACACACAGCTGTACCATAGGTTCACACAGGTGTTCACCACCAACACGTGCAAAATACACTAACAAAAACTGGCCGTAGATAATAACATGTCCTCTGAACACATATAATATTTCACCCCATAAATACTTCGCTTGCAACACCTGTCTTTGCTGACAGGTGTTGAGCAACACGTGCTTAAACTGCACATTTATACTGCAGGTATAATAATATACACCTGTTCAACACCTGTCTGACTCAGCCACGCAACAGAATATCAGTAAACTTACCGACTCACAAACGGTGGGAACCAGGGTTCGATTCTCGTACGAGACAGGGATATTGGCCATGTTTCCTTTCACCAGATGCGTCTGTTCACCTCAAGAGTAAAATAGATACCTGGGATTTAGGCAACTGTTTTGGTTGGCATCCTGTAGGACAGTATAGCTGGCCTGGTGTTAGGGGGGGGAAGGAGGGGGGAGAGGAGGAGGAGGAGAGGAGAAGAGAGGACGTAGGAAGGACGCTGCTCTCGTCTTAAGCATTTCCTGACCCACCTGAACACTCTCAGCATACTCCTGACCCACCTGAACACTCTCAGCATACTCCTGACCCACCTGAACACTCTCAGCATACTCCTGACTCACCTGAACACTCTCAGCATACTCCTGACCCACCTGAACACTCTCAGCATACTCCTGACCCACCTGAACACTCTCAGCATACTCCTGACTCACCTGAACACTCTCAGCATACTCCTGACCCACCTGAACACTCTCAGCATACTCCTGACCCACCTGAACACTCTCAGCATACTCCTGACCCACCTGAACACTCTCAGCATACTCCTGACCCACCTGAACACTCTCAGCATACTCCTGACCCACCTGAACACTCAGCATACTCCTGACCCACCTGAACACTCTCAGCATACTCCTGACCCACCTGAACACTCTCAGCATACTCCTGACCCACCTGAACACTCCCAGCATACTCCTGACCCACCTGAACACTCAGCATACTCCTGACCCACCTGAACTCTCAGCATACTCCTGACCCACCTGAACACTCTCAGCATACTCCTGACCCACCTGAACACTCTCAGCATATTCCTGACCCACCTGAACACTCCCAGCATACTCCTGACCCACCTGAACACTCAGCATACTCCTGACCCACCTGAACACTCTCAGCATACTCCTGACCCACCTGAACACTCTCAGCATACTCCTGACCCACCTGAACACTCCCAGCATACTCCTGACCCACCTGAACACTCAGCATACTCCTGACCCACCTGGACACTCAGCATACTATTGACCCACCTGAACACTCTCAGCATACTCCTGACTCACCTGAACACCCTCAGCATACTCCTGACTCACCTGAACACTCTCAGCATACTCCTGACCCACCTGAACACTCTCAGCATACTCCTGACTCACCTGAACACTCTCAACATACTCCTGACCCACCTGAACACTCTCAGCATACTCCTGACTCACCTGAACACTTTCAGCATACTCCTGACCCACCTGAACACTCTCAGCATATTCCTGACTCACTGAACACTCTCAGCATACTCCTGACTCACCTGAACACTTCAGCATATTCCTGACTCACCTGAACACTCTCAGCATACTCCTGACCCACCTGAACACTCTCAGCATATTCCTGACTCACCTGGACACTCTCAGCATACTCCTGACTCACCTGAACACTCTCAGCATACTCCTGACCCACCTGAACACTCTCAGCATATTCCTGACTCACCTGGACACTCTCAGCATACTCCTGACTCACCTGAACACTCTCAGCATACTCCTGACCACCTGGAACACTCTCAGCATACTCCTGACTCACCTGAACACTCTCAGCATATCCTGACTCACCTGGACACTCTCAGCATACTCCTGACTCACCTGAACACTCTCAGCATACTCCTGACCCACCTGGACACTCTCAGCATACTCCTGACTCACCTGAACACTCTCAGCATATTCCTGACTCACCTGGACACTCTCAGCATACTCCTGACTCACCTGAACACTCTCAGCATACTCCTGACCCACCTGAACACTCCGTCAAAACGTCACCCACAGCCCGGGAATCGAACGAGGGACCTCTTGGCTATGACCGGACTGTCAGGCAAGCCACGTGACAGGCTTGACAGTCTGTCAAGCAGGCAAGCAAAGCCTTTGAGCGAAGCTTCAGTCAAGGTGTTCTGAGATGTGAGGGTTGGGTGTAGGGCAGTGTGTGCGGGTGGGTACTGACCCCAGTGTACCAGAGGGCGCTGCCTCGCTCGCTCTCCCTCTCTTGTCTTTCTCACCAGCACAGCGCTGCGTCAGGTGAGGCAGCGTCTGCGTCAGGTGAGCAGCGTCTGCGTCAGGTGAGGCAGCGCCTGCGTCAGGTGAGGCAGCGTCTGCGTCAGGTGAAGCAGCGTCTGCGTCAGGTGAAGCAGCGCCTGCGTCAGGTCAGGCAGCGCTTGCGTCAGGTGAAGCAGCGCTGCGTCAGGTGAAGCAGCGTCTGCGTCAGGTGAAGCAGCGCCTGCGTCAGGTGAAGCAGCGCCTGCGTCAGGCAGCGCCTGCATCAGGTGAGGCAGCGCCTGCGTCAGGTGAGGCAGCGCCTGCGTCAGGTGAGGCAGCGTCTGCGTCAGGTGAGGCAGCGTCTGCGTCAGGTGAGGCAGCGCCTGCGTCAGGTGAGGCAGCGTCTGCGTCAGGTGAGGCAGCGCCTGCGTCAGGTGAGGCAGCGTCTGCGTCAGGTGAAGCAGCGCCTGCGTCAGGTGAGGCAGCGCCTGCGTCAGGTGAAGCAGCGCCTGCGTCAGGTGAAGCAGCGCCTGCGTCAGGTGAAGCAGCGCTGCGTCAGGTGAGGCAGCGCCTGCGTCAGGGAAGCAGCGCCTGCGTCAGGTGAAGCAGCGCCTGCGTCAGGTGAGGCAGCGCCTGCGTCAGGTGAGGCAGCGTCTGCGTCAGGTGAGGCAGCGCCTGCGTCAGGTGAGGCAGCGTCTGCGTCAGGTGAGGCAGCGCCTGCGTCAGGTGAAGCAGCGCCTGCGTCAGGTGAGGCAGCGCCTGCGTCAGGTGAGGCAGCGTCTGCGTCAGGTGAGGCAGCGCCTGCGTCAGGTGAGGCAGCGCCTGCGTCAGGTGAAGCAGCGCCTGCGTCAGGTGAGGCAGCGCCTGCGTCAGGTGAGGCAGCGCCTGCGTCAGGTGAGGCAGCGTCTGCGTCAGGTGAGGCAGCGCCTGCGTCAGGTGAGGCAGCGCCTGCGTCAGGTGAGGCAGCGCCTGCGTCAGGTGAGGCAGCGCCTGCGTCAGGTGAGGCAGCGCCTGCGTCAGGTGAGGCAGCGTCTGCGTCAGGTGAGGCAGCGCCTGCGTCAGGTGAAGCAGAACCTGCGTCAGGTGAAGACCGTTTATATCGCCAGGTGAGGCAGGTGTGGAACTGGTGGGAGCAGGTGTGGGGTGATGACTGGTGGGTGGCAGGTGTGGGATGATGACTGATGGGAGCAGGTGTGGAACAATGACTGGTATGAGCAGGTGTGGTAACAGGTATGGAACAGTGACCGGTGGGAGCAGGTGTGGTAACGGGTATGGAGCAATGACTTGTGGGAGCAGGTGTGGCAACAGGTATGGAACAGTGACCGATGGGAGGTGTGGTAACAGGTATGGAACAGTAACTGGTGGCAGCAGGTGTGGCAACAGATATGGAAGAGTGACCGGTGGGAGGTGTGGCAACAGGTATGGAATAATGACCGGTGGGAGCAGGTGTGGAACAATGACCGGTGGGAGCAGGTATGGAATAATGACCGGTGGGAGGTGTGGCAACAGGTATGGAACAGTGACCGGTGGGAGCAGGTATGGAACAATGACTGGTGGGAGCAGGTGTGGCAACAGGTATGGATCAGTGACCGGTGGGACCAGGTATGGAAGAGTGACTGGTGGGAGAAGGCGTGGGACCAGGTATGGAACAATGAGCGGTGGGAGGAGGTGCGGCAACAGGTATGGAAGAGTGACTGGTGGGAGCAGGTGTAGGAGGAGGTGTGGCAACAGGTATGGAGCAGTGAAGTAGGTGAGGGAGGAGGCAGGAGAGGCTAGAGGGCCGCCGCCGCCGCCGCCGCCATGCTGGGACCCGCCGCGTCATGTCCCTCCCTGACTCCCGCCCGCCACGCCACGGATCACATATATAGTGTACACGCATACACGGCGCGGCCCGTCTGCATCTTGCATCCCATCCTCCCATTGGTCCAGCCTTATGCATGAGAACCGTTGGCAAGAAATATTGCATGCACTGGTGCTCCTGATTGGCCGGCGGTGTGGTGAGCGCCGCTGCGATTGGCTGCTGGCGGCCGCTCATCATGCGAGTGGGCGGGGCTGACCTGCCTTCCGCCAATGACGGTCGAGCACTCATGCACGCTTTCCAAGAATTTGCTTTCAAACTGGACTTTCCCCATAAATTAAGAGCGAGTAGTTAGAGATTCGTTACGTAGAGGATAAAAACGAGCCGTGGCTGTGAGGGTCGTTGACACGGTCTCCGGGGCCAAGGAACGCCGCCGTGTCCCCCACTATCAGGCCGCCAGGCGGCGTCTGGCAACCCCGTGCATAGCGTGGCTTGCATGCACCTTCCACAGTTGCCATGCATACACGTGTAAATTATTCCCCGCCGCCACCACACCTCCCCCGACGCCATCCCTGCATGGCAGCATGCAACCCCACTAAGCACCCATGCACTCGGGTCACGAGAAGGACTTAGAGGCGTGATAAATGACCAAAATGCGAAGGCGTGCATGAGTATGTGGCGACGCCGAGGACGTGCATGAGGAAGACAGGGCACAGGGTACAAGCGGCTGCGTCCGAACACCCCCACAACCACTCCTCACCTCCCATTGGTGCGCCTCCATGCTCCTACACCACTACACCCCGAGTGTATGACGACACCCACAAGTGTCTGCCCCTTATACACCTGCCCTACACCCGCTGCCACACCCTCTCCACCCGTATGAACTGAACTCGACACACCCTCTACGACGGTTTGGGTTTTATTGCAATGGTGTTGCATTAGGGGGCTGTGCATGATTTTCAAGACTGACAGGCCATGCATAGGGAATGCACGTGCATTCTTGCAGAATGGGGCGTCCGTGCCTGGTGGTCAATGCCACTGTTGTGGGCGGTGTGGGGCATGCTGGCGTGGTGGACAAACTTGGTCCTACCTTATTGTGGCTTGTCTTAGCCACGCTGCACCTGTGGGCCTTGTTACCGATGTGGGCAGGTGTGTGGTGTGTGGGGCAGGTGTGTGCTGAGGTCCAGTGGCAGGTGTATGGTGTGGGGGCCCAAGAGCTAAGATCTCCTCATGTCCCACAATACATAATTCTGAGATGGTTACATAACTCCCCCCCCCCGCCCACACACACACACACACACACACACACACACACACACACACACACACACACACACACACACACACACACACACACACACACAAACTCCCTTCAACAGAACATCGGGACCAGAGAGCCAGAGCTCAACCCCCGCAAGCACAATTACGTGAGTACAATTACGTGAGTACATTCACTCAGTGAGTGTATATACTCTATACCATTCATGTATGGACACATATGTGCTCAAATACATATGTAGAACTGTATCAATATTCACCGCTACCTGGCTTTAGAAAGCAACTTTGCTTGCCTAT
The DNA here is from genome assembly GCA_020271785.1 of Procambarus virginalis. Taxonomy (NCBI): domain Eukaryota; kingdom Metazoa; phylum Arthropoda; class Malacostraca; order Decapoda; family Cambaridae; genus Procambarus; species Procambarus virginalis. Next base: position 6,808 of record WNGS01002767.1, on the reverse strand, counting down.
CGAATTCTCACGTATTGTCAGCAAGGCGGACAGTCCGCCTGCTATCATAACTCACACATCGTGTCAGCGAGGCGGACAGTCCGCCTGCTATCATAACTCACACACCGTGTCAGCGAGGCGGACAGTCCGCCTGCTATCATAACTCACACGTGGTGTCAGCGAGGCGGACAGTCCGCCTGCTATCATAACTCACACATCGTGTCAGCGAGGCGGACAGTCCGCCTGCTATCATAACTCACACATCGTGTCAGCGAGGCGGACAGTCCGCCTGCTATCATAACTCACACACCGTGTCAGCGAGGCGGACAGTCCGCCTGCTATCATAACTCACACATCGTGTCAGCGAGGCGGACAGTCCGCCTGCTATCATAACTCACACATCGTGTCAGCGAGGCGGACAGTCCGCCTGCTATCATAACTCACACACCGTGTCAGCGAGGCGGACAGTCCGCCTGCTATCATAACTCACACGTGGTGTCAGCGAGGCGGACAGTCCGCCTGCTATCATAACTCACACATCGTGTCAGCGAGGCGGACAGTCCGCCTGCTATCATAACTCACACACCGTGTCAGCGAGGCGGACAGTCCGCCTGCTATCATAACTCACACACCGTGTCAGCGAGGCGGACAGTCCGCCTGCTATCATAACTCACACATCGTGTCAGCGAGGCGGACAGTCCGCCTGCTATCATAACTCACACATCGTGTCAGCGAGGCGGACAGTCCGCCTGCTATCATAACTCACACATCGTGTCAGCGAGGCGGACAGTCCGCCTGCTATCATAACTCACACACTGTGTCAGCGAGGCGGACAGTCCGCCTGCTATCATAACTCACACACCGTGTCAGCGAGGCGGACAGTCCGCCTGCTATCATAACTCACACACTGTGTCAGCGAGGCGGACAGTCCGCCTGCTATCATAACTCACACACCGTGTCAGCGAGGCGGACAGTCCGCCTGCTATCATAACTCACACACTGTGTCAGCGAGGCGGACAGTCCGCCTGCTATCATAACTCACACATCGTGTCAGCGAGGCGGACAGTCCGCCTGCTATCATAACTCACACACCGTGTCAGCGAGGCGGACAGTCCGCCTGCTATCATAACTCACACATCGTGTCAGCGAGGCGGACAGTCCGCCTGCTATCATGACATGGAGGCAGAGTGTCCTAGGGAGTGTGAGGGTCCTAGTGAGCGTGAGGGTCCTAGTGAGTGTGAGGGTCCTAGTGAGTGTGAGGGTCCTAGGGAGTGTGAGGGTCCTAGTGAGTGTGAGAGTCCTAGTGAGTGTGAGAGTCCTAGTGAGTGTGAGGGTCCTAGTGAGTGTGAGGGTCCTAGTGAGTGTGAGGGTCCTAGTGAGTGTGAGGGTCCCAGTGAGTGTGAGAGTCCTAGTGAGTGTGTGAGTCCTAGTGAGTGTGAGGGTCCTAGTGAGTGTGAGGGTCCTAGTGAGTGTGAGGGTCCTAGTGAGTGTGAGGGTCCTAGTGAGTGTGAGGGTCCTAGTGAGTGTGAGGGTCCTAGTGAGTGTGAGGGTCCTAGTGAGTGTGAGGGTCCTAGTGAGTGTGAGAGTCCTAGTGAGTGTGAGGGTCCTAGTGAGTGTGAGGGTCCTAGTGAGTGTGAGGGTCCTAGTGAGTGTGAGGGTCCTAGTGAGTGTGAGGGTCCTAGTGAGTGTGAGGGTCCTAGTGAGTGTGAGAGTCCTAGTAAGTGTGAGAGTCCTAGTGAGTGTGAGGGTCCTAGTAAGTGTGAGGGTCCTAGTGAGTGTGAGAGTCCTAGTAAGTGTGAGAGTCCTAGTGAGTGTGAGGGTCCTAGTGAGTGTGAGGGTCCTAGTGAGCGTGAGGGTCCTAGTGAGTGTGAGAGTCCTAGTGAGTGTGAGAGTCCTAGTGAGTGTGAGGGTCCTAGTGAGCGTGAGGGTCCTAGTGAGTGTGAGAGTCCTAGTGAGTGTGAGGGTCCTAGTGAGTGTGAGGGTCCTAGTGAGTGTGAGGGTCCTAGTGAGTGTGAGGGTCCTAGTGAGTGTGAGGGTCCTAGTGAGTGTGAGGGTCCTAGTGAGTGTGAGAGTCCTAGTAAGTGTGAGAGTCCTAGTGAGTGTGAGGGTCCTAGTAAGTGTGAGGGTCCTAGTGAGTGTGAGAGTCCTAGTAAGTGTGAGAGTCCTAGTGAGTGTGAGGGTCCTAGTGAGTGTGAGGGTCCTAGTGAGCGTGAGGGTCCTAGTGAGTGTGAGAGACCTAGTAAGTGAGAGAGTCCTAGTGAGTGTGAGAGTCCTAGTGAGTGTGAGAGTCCTAGTGAGTGTGAGAGTCCTAGTGAGTGTGAGAGTCCTAGTGAGTGTGAGGGTCCTAGTGAGTGTGAGGGTCCTAGTGAGTGTGAGGGTCCTAGTGAGTGTGAGGGTCTTAGTGAGTGTGAGAGTCCTAGTGAGTGTGAGGGTCCTAGTGAGTGTGAGGGTCCTAGTGAGTGTGAGGGTCCTAGGAGTGTGAGGGTCCTAGTGAGTGTGAGGGTCCTAGTGAGTGTGAGAGTCCTAGTGAGTGTGAGAGTCCTAGTGAGTGTGAGAGTCCTAGTGAGTGTGAGGGTCCTAGTGAGTGTGAGGGTCCTAGTGAGTGTGAGGGTCCTAGTGAGTGTGAGGGTCCTAGTGAGTGTGAGGGTCCTAGTGAGTGTGAGAGTCCTAGTGAGTGTGAGAGTCCTAGTGAGTGTGAGAGTCCTAGTGAGTGTGAGGGTCCTAGTGAGTGTGAGGGTCCTAGTGAGTGTGAGGGTCCTAGTGAGTGTGAGGGTCCTTGTGAGTGTGAGGGTCCTAGTGAGTGTGAGGGTCCTAGTGAGTGTGAGGGTCCTAGTGAGTGTGAGGGTCCTAGTGAGTGTGAGGGTCCTAGTGAGTGTGAGGGTCCTAGTGAGTGTGAGAGTCCTAGTGAGTGTGAGGGTCCTAGTGAGTGTGAGGGTCCTAGTGAGTGTGAGAGTCCTAGTGAGTGTGAGAGTCCTAGTGAGTGTGAGGGTCCTAGTGAGTGTGAGAGTCCTAGTGAGTGTGAGGGTCCTAGTGAGTGTGAGGGTCCTAGTGAGTGTGAGGGTCCTAGTGAGTGTGAGGGTCCTAGTGAGTGTGAGGGTCCTAGGAGTGTGAGGGTCCTTGTGAGTGTGAGAGTCCTAGTGAGTGTGAGGGTCCTAGTGAGTGTGAGGGTCCTAGTGAGTGTGAGGGTCTTAGTGAGTGTGAGGGTCCTAGTGAGTGTGAGGGTCTTAGTGAGTGTGAGGGTCCTAGTGAGTGTGAGGGTCCTAGTGAGTGTGAGGGTCCTAGTGAGTGTGAGGGTCCTAGTGAGTGTGAGGGTCCTAGTGAGTGTGAGGGTCCTAGTGAGTGTGAGGGTCCTAGTGAGTGTGAGGGTCCTAGTGAGTGTGAGGGTCCTAGTGAGTGTGAGAGTCCTAGTGAGTGTGAGGGTCCTAGTGAGTGTGAGGGTCCTAGTGAGTGTGAGGGTCCTAGTGAGTGTGAGGGTCCTAGTGAGTGTGAGGGTCCTAGTGAGTGTGAGGGTCCTAGTGAGTGTGAGGGTCCTAGTGAGTGTGAGGGTCCTAGTGAGTGTGAGGGTCCTAGTGAGTGTGAGGGTCCTAGTGAGTGTGAGAGTCCTAGTGAGTGTGAGGGTCCTAGTGAGTGTGAGAGTCCTAGTGAGTGTGAGGGTCCTAGTGAGTGTGAGGGTCCTAGTGAGTGTGAGGGTCCTAGTGAGTGTGAGGGTCCTAGTGAGTGTGAGGGTCCTAGTGAGTGTGAGAGTCCTAGTGAGTGTGAGGGTCCTAGTGAGTGTGAGGGTCCTAGTGAGTGTGAGGGTCCTAGTGAGTGTGAGGGTCCAAAGCGACCAAACCATCAGGTCGACCAAACCATCGGGTCGACCAAACCATCAGGTCGACCAAACCATCGGGTCGACCAAACCATCGGGTCGACCAAACCATCGGGTCGACCAAGCCATCAGGTCGACCAAACCATCAGGTCGACCAAACCATCAGGTCGACCAAACCATCAGGTCGACCAAACCATCAGGTCGACCAAACCATCGGGTCGACCAAACCATCAGGTCGACCAAACCATCAGGTCGACCAAACCATCAGGTCGACCAAACCATCGGGTCGACCAAACCATCAGGTCGACCAAACCATCGGGTCGACCAAACCATCAGGTCGACCAAACCATCGGGTCGACCAAACCATCGGGTCGACCAAACCATCGGGTCGACCAAACCATCGGGTCGACCAAACCATCGGGTCGACCAAGCCATCAGGTCGACCAAACCATCAGGTCGACCAAGCCATCAGGTCGACCAAGCCATCAGGTCGACCAAACCATCGGGTCGACCAAACCATCGGGTCGACCAAACCATCGGGTCGACCAAACCATCGGGTCGACCAAACCATCGGGTCGACCAAACCATCGGGTCGACCAAACCATCGGGTCGACCAAACCATCGGGTCGACCAAGCCATCGGGTCGACCAAGCCATCGGGTCGACCAAACCATCGGGTCGACCAAACCATCGGGTCGACCAAGCCATCGGGTCGACCAAGCCATCGAGCAACTAGTGACGGTATACGGTAAAATATACCACTAAACATGGCCGTAAACATTCAGAGATCCTGTGAGCAACTCCACCAAACATTCTATTATATTTTAGTATATTTTTCGCCATTCAGCAATATTTATTCAAGGCGGGTATACCAGAGGTATTTCCTGTATATTGGGCGATCTCCTCCCTCTGAGGCCTTGATTCACTCCTCACTACAATCCTCTAATTCATATTCTCTTCCTTCAACTTGCAATACGAGGGCTGCATTGAGTACTCGTATGCGCGCGCGCACACACATAAGATGACAGAAATCATAAGAGAGAGAGAGGGATGGGGAGAATGCATATTCCTCGACTGTCAGAAGGCATTCGATACGGTCTGCCACGAGAGGCTCCTGTTTAAACTATGCAAGCAGGCTTGTGGGTGAGAGAGTACCTCTCAGGAAGGAAGCAGAGGGTTACAGTGAGAGCAGAGACATCAGAGAGGTTACGGGTGGAGTACCACAAGGGGTGGTTCTAACGCCCATCCTCTTTCTATGTCAATGACCTGACACCGGAAATTGACTCCTTCATATCAGTCTTTGCTAGGTTGTGATACATTGCAAACGAATTTGGACATACTCCACAAGTGGTCTGAAAAATGGCTTCTAGAATTTAACCCGGTCAAATGCAAAGCTATGAGGATTGGAAGAGGCGTGCGAAGACCACTACAGCAGTATAGGATAAAGGGAAGGCAGATTCTTGAATCACAAAAGGAGAAAGACCTGGGAGACGATATAACCCCAAATCTGATGCCAGAAGCCCACATTAGCAGACGAACATCTGCACATGGCATGCAATCCATTGTCCACGCATCCTTCACAGACTCGCACAAAGGAGCTTTCCGGCCCTTATATACTCCAAATGTAAGACCCTTTTTTGTTTGAATACGTGTCCCCGGCATGGAACCCGGACCTGAAAAGTAACAATAAACTAGACAAGGTCCAGATATGCAACGAGACTCGTTCCTGAGCCGAAGAGATCGACCTATGGGGGAAAGACAGAGAGCCTGACCTTACCCGCGCTGAAGGACACACAGGGGGGGACATGGTAACAACATTAAAGATTCTAAAGGAAATTGACAAGTAGACAAAGCAGAGTCGACATAAATGAGAGACGTCAGGAAGAACTATTTTCAGTGATACAGCTGTTACTGAGCGCAACAGAAGAGACGTAGATTTTCGCTAAATTTGAATGGAATGAGATAAAATTTTGGATGAAAAATTTTTTCCGACAGGAAAATGGGGCCGGTAAATAGACGTAATGACTGAGGGAGAGTTACTGGACCCAGAAGGTCCAGTTCTTGCACCAGTAACGTTCATCGTCGACATAAGCGATCTACTGGATGAATACAGAACTATATGAACATGTGTGATGATAATGCTAAGCCACGAGGGAAGTTACCCTGTTACCTAGCAGTAAAATAGGTACCGGGTGTTAGTCAGCTGTCACGGGCTGCTTCTTGGGCGTGGAGGCCTGGCGAGGACCGGGCCGCGGGGACACTAAAAAGCCCCGAACTCATCTCAAGATAAGAGACCTGTGCAGTGTAATGTGTAAACTAAGAGGTTCCAGTACACAGTACTGTGGAGAGGCACCAGGACACAGTACTGTGGAGAGAGGCACCAGGACACAGTACTGTGGAGGGAGGCACCAGTACACAGTACTGTGGAGGAGGCTCCAGTACACAGTACTGTGGAGGGAGGCTCTAGTACACAGTACTGTGGAGGGAGGCTCTAGTACACAGTACTGTGGAGGGAGGCTCTAGTACACAGTACTGTGAAGGGAGGCACCAGGACACAGTACTGTGGAGGGAGGCTCCAGTACACAGTACTGTGGAGGGAGGCTCCAGGACACAGTACTGTGGAGGGAGGCAGCAGTACACAGTACTGTGGAGGGAGGCACCAGGACACAGTACTGTGAAGGGAGGCACCAGGACACAGTACTGTGGAGGGAGGCACCAGGACACAGTACTGTGGAGGGAGGCACCAGGACACAGTACTGTGAAGGGAGGCACCAGTACACAGTACAGTGAAGGAGGCACCTGACCCTTGAGGAGGCTCCAGTACACAGTACTGTGGAGGGAGGTTCCAGTACACAGTACTGTGGAGGGAGGTTCCAGTACACAGTACTGTGGAGGGAGGCTCTAGTACACAGTACTGTGGAGGGAGGCACCAGTACACATAGTACTGTGGAGGGAGGCACCAGGACACAGTACTGTGAAGGGAGGCACCAGTACCACAGCTACTGTGGAGGGAGGAACAGGA